>KZ506896.1:72282-113692 GCA_002844005.1 Limosa lapponica baueri | reverse complement strand
GGAATTACTTGTTCAGTGATCTTGTGGACGAAGAATAAAGACTTTGTGTCTCAATGACTGTTCAGAATTCCAGATTCTTGTAGGAACCCGATTGCTATAGAGTAGCTGTCACTGAGGAAAACCTGCTATTCTGAAGGTTAAATTAGCGAGGAAGGATTTACAAAATCCAGCTAAATTTCCAAATGCAGAATACCAATTTTCTTTTTATTTATTTCAGCTGTACACCTTGTTATCTTCTATTCAAAAAGAATATATGGAGACAGCTTAGGGCAAGAGTAACAGTTCATAAATTATGATTTCTGTACAACTCAGTAAATAAGAAATATATTTTTCCAAGAAACAAAAATTCCATATAGCACATATTTTCTTCCAGCTACATGATTTTGTTTGGAGCAATGGCATGTGAGCATAGAACAAAACAAACAAACAAAAACCCCTACCCCACTCCCCAAAAATAAAAAACACCAAACCCCACCATGTTTAGTTTATTTAAGTTCACAACGTGCGAACAACTAGCAAAATCACTGGCCTGATAAGTGGAATAAACAAAGCATAATTTTTAATATTCAGAGGTTTTTTTTTGTCTGTCTGTTCTACTTGCTTAAAAACTCAGCTTCTGCTGACATATTATAAAAAACTAGTATTAAAATAGTAACCATTGCCCAGCATCAGACAACCTTTTTTAGAGCCTCATTTTAATAACTTCTTGTCATACAGTGAAACATCTTTTGGAAAGGTGGAGTAAGAGCTTTAAACTTCTTTTTCAAGTCTCTGAATTAAAGTAAATGCCCTCTGTGTAAAGAGAGCTTTAACGTGACCAGAACTAGTTTGTTGCTAACTATCTTCAAGCTAATACCCAGTAGCTCTGGCCATGTTTTGAAGAACTAAAAAATGGTGGAGCTGAAAGAAGTGTACCCATTCTAGGGGTCTAGAATGCATAAAGACAATAACTGCATTTTCTCTTCCATCTGCTTAAATGAGCAGATGTGATTCTAGCCAGGCTGCCTTTGGCCTGCTTTGACCCACTTACAACCAACTTCATTAACTGCCAAGCTTATGGTTTAATTTCATAGTGGCAGGGGATTTCATTCACGGACCAGCTTACTCGTCAAGCGCAGAGCCCCGCGCACCATTCACATCTATTCAAGAGGAGCTGCAGCTGATCGCTCTGCAAGGACCCGCGGCCGTTGATTAAATTATACATCATTAACAAACGCTGTTATATCAAGTAAGCACCTTTGGTGCTCTGAAAACACAGTCACTGAAGCAAAAAGCTGCAAGTGTAAGATGTTCTGCTCTGTTCCTCTGGCAAAGAGGCAACAGAAGCAAATGTGTTTGCCACCTTAATTCCTGCAGTTGGCAACTCCACAGTAGTTTAAACTTTTGTGTTGGGTTGTAAGTGCAAGCGGTGGAGCCATCTGTTGGGGTTTTTTCAGACCCAAGAGAGGAGAGAACAACCAGAGCAACTCCAGAAGAAAAATATGATAGAAAGTAGAGGTGGCAATATTTTAGATCACTGTAGCAGGATTCACCAAATCTCATCTGTCAGATCTCTTATGCAAGGTCCCTCTAAGTGAAATGTGTGGAAGTATGGAATAGTGTTGGTTTTGTGTAGATTCTGCACTTCTACAGAAAAGTGTAAATGTGGCAATATATTCCTTGTTGTCAATACTGATGCAAGTATATCCAAAATACTTGTTGTCACGGCCTGGATTCTGCTTTTAGTTACATATTGCTGGCCGTTGTTATTGCAGGACCTCTCTCCGTTATTTTTCAACAGTCTTGGGAATCTAGAGGGGTCCCAGGCGACTGGAAGCTGGCAAATGTTGTCCCATTTTTTAAGAAGGAAGACCCTGGTAATTACATGCCTGTCAGTCTCACTTCGGTGCCTGGCAAATTAGGGAGAAGGTTATCTGGGAGCTATTGAAAAACACTTCAGAGACAACACAGTCACTGATCATAGCCAGCACGGGTTCATGAGGGGAAAGTCCTGCTTAGCCAACTTAATTTCCTTTTATGCCACGGTCACCCATCTAGTTGACCAAGGGAAGGCCATAAATATGGGTTTTCTTGATTTTAGCAAAGGTTTTGATAGTCTCTCACAGTAACCTTCTGGAAGCAATGTCCAGCACATGGCTAGACAAGTCCATAAAATGTTGTGTAAGCAATTGGCTGGCAGGTTGGGCTCAAAGAGTTTTAGTAAATGGAGTTATTTCAGGCTGGTGGCCAGTCACCAGTGAGGTTCTCTAGGGCTCGATTTTAGTGCTCTTTAATGTTTTTATAAAGGACGTAGATGCGGTAGTCAAATGTACATTAAGCTTGCTGACGATACTAAACTAGGAGGGGCTGTGGACTCCCTTGAGGGCAGAGAGGCCTTACAGAGAGATATGGATAGACGGGAGAGCTGGGCAGTCACCAGCCGTATGAAAATTAACAATAGCAAGAGCAGGATTCTCCACCTGGGACAGGGTAATCCTGGTCATACGTACAAACTGGGGGACAAGAGGCTGGAGAACATCCCTGCAGAAAGAGATCTGGGGGTTTGGGTTGATGGCAAGTTGAGTATGAGTCAACAGTGTGCCCTGGCAGCCAAGGGGGCCCACTGTGTCCTGGGGTGCGTCAAGCACAGCACAGCTGGTCGAGGGAGGTGGTTGTCCTACGCGACACTGGTGTGGCCCCACCTCGAGTTGGCTGAAGATACGGGACATTCTCAATAAATCATGATGAGTTTCTATTCTCTCTACTTTGAGCAACATAGTAGGCAACCATTTTTAACAGTTCTGTTTGCTTAAAATGTTTTTCATAAGCACTTATGTCATGTGATTCAAGAATGACCCCGACAACCGTGGCGGTTCCCTCCCTGCCCTCGTGCAACTGAAGGCAGTCATCAGAAGTACAGAGCTGTTACCATTAAAGATGCTGCTAGTGCAGTATATTTAGTGCTACGTGTAGCTTCCCGATAACGGTTCTTGAATTTGCTTCTTTGCTCTTTTCTAGGTACCGTAGTGAGAAGATGACGATGAGCTACACAGAGTACCTTGCCCATCGTCAGCATCATCACTTCCAAAATGGTATTGGGCACCCCCTTCCACCGTACAACCATTATTCCTGACACTGAGCCGCATGACCAGTCACTGGACCTCTCTGCAGACCTCTTCCCAGGAGACCCTGCCCCTTCTTGGTCTAGCTATCTCTATTACTGTACCATTTTATGATGATAGTTTCCGTTGCCATGTTGAGGCTGCTTAGTTGGTGAGGCTCATCATGGCAACGGGAGGGAAAACTGCATTACTACAAAGATCCCATACTTTTTTTATTATTGAGTCACTGCAGATTTTTTTGCAGCATATATAGCCCTTGGGTTTTTTATGAAATTTTAAATTTCTACTTCATAACATTGAATTATATCAATCAAGGCTTTCTGTGACTGTGGATGGAAGGAAGAGGTTAAGGATTACAGTTAGGGATGCTTTGCTTAGCAAAAAGGCATTCATGGCTTTTGCATTAATAGGTGTGACAGGGAATGAAACATATCAGATTCAGGTATTATACTAGACAATGAATTGCATTTTCATAATGTTCTTAATAATGTTGTGTGTACAATATCTCACCCCCACAGGAAAGCTCTCACGTAGCTATAAACATGATCTTCAGATCCAGCACCTACAGCCGACATGGCAAGGCTGACATCCAAATGCTTTTTTTGGATGAAGAGAAGCAATTACACGTACGAGGAGAGGTGATGTCAACATGGCAGCATTTTCAGAATCAAGTGGTCTAATTGATTGGGCATGACGTAATCCCGTAGCTACCGGATACCTTCGTCTCCCATTCTGTGCTGGGAATCGAGGGCAATCCAGCCCTGTCGAGACTAGTCATAATAATGCATTTGTGACGAGAGGATGCCTTTCTCATGATCTCAAATTAGGAGTGACATTTGTTTTTAAAAACAGGTTGGTGAGTGGCAGATGTCATATTAGGAAGAAAATGGATTTAGATTTTAGTGCCTTTGACTATGACATAACTATATGCTTATATATAAAATTCATAGAAAAAAATATAGCAAATATGCCAGACATTCTAGCAAACTGTATTGAGTCTGCTCTGGCGTCAGGTTTTTGGGGATTTTTTTTAAAGTGAGATATTTTTTTTTTTAATAGCAAACCTGTTTCGGAAAAGAAAAATCCCTGTTTTGTTCTTTCTTCTGCTTTTGAACTTGTTGAGTTTTACCAAGTCATGAGTAGTTAGACAAAGTTAACTATTGTTTAAAAAAGAAAAAAGGACTGTTGTGAAAGCACAGGACAAGTATGCCATAATTTTACATGTTTTCATCTATTACAGGAATAGTACTTGAGAGCTGTAAGTACTGTGTAATAATTCTCATACCCCTCCACACGGTCGAAGAAAGAAAACTGATGGGAACTTTTTCCTGCTGTAAAAATAGGATTTAGTAAAAGGTATGCGTGGTGTATTTGCAAGCCCAGGATACGGTAGGAGGTAGCTCCTTGCTCATGTGCCTGCAGAACCCCCGCTAGTACCTGCTGTAGTTCAGTGCACGTTCTAGGGGCCGACACATGCCATTAGAGAAAAGACCTTCCTAATACAAGTGAGTAAACCACAGTAAGCAGAAATTCCAGTTATTTTCAATAATGAATGTTTGTAAATATAGAGATATATAAAATTCAAACAGATAAAATTCAATTTAAAAAAAAAAATCAGACTAATTGTAAAAATGTCTTAATAGGGTTTCAAAACAAGATATGGGTAAATTATGCTCGTCCCTTACGTGAGGTTAGCTTTGCCACTTAATTTCTATGGAGGTTCTTGTAGAAGGTCTTTGGTATTCCTTCATCCACAGCATTTGATGTCCAAATATTAACATTTTCAGTTGTGATGCCTTAATTTACAAGCAGAGGGCCTGAAACTTCAGGAGCCAAGAGATGCCAGCCGGAAGCTGCAAAAATTAATAGATGTTTATACAGAGGCTATTTTGGATGATATTGTTGTCTTGTTTCTACTTGGGGAACACTTTTAAATGGATTAGCCTTCAAGTGGAAATGGTGAACAAGTGGCTACCTGATAGAGTTGTGTTGGGTTTTTTTCTTGCCCTTATAGGGAAACTGAGCACAAACTGAATCATTCTGCTGCAAAAAAAAAAAAAAAAAGTCATCCAACCCCATCTTTATCTGTCATCTCGTTACAGCACGCTCATGCTTCTGTATGAGCTCATTGTTAGAAGTTTTTTAAAAAGATCTATTATATATAAAAATATATATGTATTGAAAGGTGCTATTCAACCTCAAGCAGGTCACGTGACTGGTCATGCGGATCTAAAATCATATCAGATTTTTTAAAAAATCCTCGATATATGCAGATGTTATACAGAATTTCTTACCAGTGTAATAATGATATACTGATGAATAAACAATCCTGCAGGTTTTTAAGGACAAGGTCAGCAATACTTCCCACCATGGCTTGGGGGAGAAAAGGATAGTTTTGTCTCCTTTTTGTATACAGCATAATGCACAATGCATTTTTGTCTATCTCTTAGTAGCTGTTGCTTAAAAATATAGTTAAAAGGGTGTTATACAAACTGTAAAGGTGTGCTTTTGAAATGAGTTAATGCCAGACCCTTCTGGACCAGAGTTTTGTATCACTAATTAAAAAACTGTTACAGAGTCTGTGGTCAATCAGATTGTATGCTATTTTTTTTAAAAAGATTGGAATAATCAATCTATCGACAGTGTTCCTAGGGCACCTACCTCCTCAGCACGCGAGTGCTGAAAACGCTATGGATTGTTTCTGTGTTCTTGTGGGTTTATTTGTACAGAACGTGCAGTTCACTGTGACACGCGCTGGGACAGAACAGGTCTGTTTGCTTAAAGCTGATCAACAACGGCTTTCACAAATGTCATTCCCTGGTAGTTATGTTTAGTACCCTTTTAGATATATTGCTGGGTTCAGATACCTTTTTTTTTTGTAATTTGGGGTACTTTATAAGAAGATAAGGTACAACCAAGTAGCTTATTTCACTGTTTTTTAAGTTGGAATGCTAATTTTTATGATCACTACTCAGTTTGCCTTATTGCTGGGGTTGTTTTAATTATTTTGCTTAATGTTCCCAAAAACCCTGTTCTGTAAACTGAGTTAGACAACAAAACCGTAGACTTGACATGAAACCATTACTTAGTCTTGCCTCGAGTGGCCTTCCTTCTGCCCAGCCAGCTGTAGCACTGACTTTTCACCATCTGGGCCCCGATGCTGATGGTGGCAGGGGAGGCTCACTGGCGTTCGGACCTCAGAGACACGAGCAAATCAAGGCGGTCAAATCCATTTGCACACCCTGGCGTTTGTATACGGACCTCTTTACTTGTCTTCAAATGTGCGGGTTTTTAAAATTGTTGTCTGGAGTAGGTTACATCTCTTATGTGTGTTAGATCGAACCAAAGAAGCCTCCAGCCATGCCCAAATGCTGCTCCTAAAGCCTGCCTTCCAGTCCTTACAAAATCCCTGCAGGATTAAATGTGTTAACTTTTTTATTTTTGTACAGTTTCTAACTGATTTTTGCTAGTGATGTTAATTGAATTAAGTTTATTTGGGGAGTCTGAATATCTTCTCCATTTAAATAAACTGGTGACTTTCCTTTTATGTTTAAAAAAAAAAAAAAGTTAAAAAAAAAAAAAAAAAGAAACCCAAAGTGTGCCTCTCAGATTTAAGGGTTTCTGGTTACATTTATTCTTAAGACCAGCAATGATTCTTTATATACAAAGATATGTTTTCCTCGTTTTTTATTACTGTTAAAGAAAAAATAAAAAATAAAAACCTCTTTCTTTGCTCTGGACCCAGTAATTGCGCTGGTACATAAACGCACTGAGAAAACAAACTTTTGTTTGAACCTTTTGTAACAACTTATGACTGTTTTTGTATATCAAAGTTGATTCTTTTCAAGATATTTGGATCTAGTTTCTAAGTTATTTTAGTGTTTTATATGTTACAAAAAAAAATTACTTTAAATTGTTCACCAGCATTTTGAGTTATCTTTAATGCAATGGTGACACAGAATGGGCTTCCAGCTACCTGGAGTAGCTTGTGAGGCCCCTCTTTTCCTTCCTTCCTTAGTAACTTGATTGATTACAATAATATCACAGATTACCTGAACCCCCTTCCTTTCTAACTAGATCCTCCTTCCTTCCACATTTAATTGCTATTAGTGTGAAGAAACTGTTGAAATGGGCATTTTAATATAAGTACGGCTTAAAAAGAGAAAAATGAGGAAAAAAAAAAGCAAAAAAAAAAAATCTAGAAGGTTATCTGTGGGTCTGTGAGATATGGCTGTGGAAAGATATTGTAGTAGTTTTAACACTATTGTTATTACCTTTTAAATCATTTACCCAATAAAATAAGGAAAAAGAATCACCATTTTTTTTATGTTTCTCTGCTTAATTGTGCGGCTTGGTCAATTTTACTTACGCATTGGCAGTTAGTGCCAATGTTAAAGGCTAATGATGTGTTTAGGAGTGTTTTCCTGTGATTTAACTCTTTCATTTTGCCTCCTGTGGGAACAGATTGTGGCAGAAGCGAGTCACTAAACATGCCAAGTTCAATCAGCATTTATATCAGTTATATCATTACTTATATCAGTATAATTATCAGCATTTATACCGGTTATCAGTTCAGGTTTGTACTTTTTATGTCTAACTTTAAATACGGAATTTTGTCCAGGCTGGGCCTCCTTACTCTCTGAGAGGGGGAAGTGGTTTCAGCCTCTCCAAGCAAAACTTTGTTGCAGAACCAGTTATACTGGTGTAACCAACAGGTTGCCAACACTGCTTGTAGCAAGGTTATTAAACAGAATAATGTGGCAAAATGTGTATCAAACAATATCGTGAAGTATCGCCTAAAATAATTTCAATACTTTCTCCATACTACTCTTACAGTAGTGGGTGTGATTTTAAAGACTTATCTAGGCTTGCTTTGCCATGAGGGAGTTCTTTATCTTGCACGTCATATCTAGCTAACGTGTGGACCATGGTGCTGACCAGATTTTTATGGGAAAAACTTAAGTGTAGATTTTGCACTGGGCAACCCCGCGCTGCACGGAGAGCTGTGCTGGCACCAGAGAGATGGGAAAGTCGAGGAGTGTGTTCCTGTGAAGCCACACAGTCACAGTCCTGCTGATGACAAAACAAAGGACCCAGGCAGGTAAACCCGCTGGAGAACTTTCCTCCCCGAGCCAAACCCTTAGTGCACTGAGGCACTTTCTGCTGAGTCTGAGTGAAAGGGGGCGCCTTTCCTCTGCAGGGTAACACCCGAGACAAAGCAAGACATTTCTAACATCGCTCTGAAATGCAGAGCTGATTTAGACGTCGTTTTGGTTGCTTTTGACTAATTCAATATTAATAGCGCTCCCGTCTGTAGATGCAAAGTCTTTGAAAACAAACCAATAAAATCCACGTAACTTTCAGATTTTACTCTGTGTGCTTTGAAGCCTTGATTTAGAAGATTAAAAAAAAACAACAAACAAACCACAAGCAACCCACCTCTAATGGGAAAACCTACTTGAGGAAGTAGCTTCCATTGTTTTAATATTTCACAGCTTTGGTAGCATTAGTCTGAATTGGGTGAAATCTACCTAAAACTCCCAGTCCACTGAGCTGTATAGCTAGTTAAAAACTTCCTCCCAGAAGTTCCCCCTCTTCTTGCAACGTAGTTATTGCTATAAAAAGCAAACTAGCAAAATAGTACTGAATATTAAGGATGCTTCAGAGGTGGAAACTTACTTATTCTTACATACATGTTGGTATCAAACACCGAAAGGCTGGCTTGCCATTAGAGTGCTAGAGAGAGACGCAGAGGATAATCAGCAGTGCCTGAAAAAGGCAATTGCTTGCTTAGTTCATCTCGGGTTTCCATAAAGCACTTCCTAGTGGATTTCTACTTAAGTTGTTCTATCAGCCTTTATACTGTTCAAGAGAATTGGTTCTGTTCCCCAGCTGTGTGAAAACTTACAACTTCTGCAGTGCATATATAGTACTACAGGTGGGCACAGCCAGTACGTTCTTTTGCCAGGAACCTCACACAACGAAATACCTGCTTGGCCTCAGCCAAGTACTGGGTTTTAAAACACCTTAAGCAAGACTACTCGGTGCCTGGCACGACCAGAATGATAACAAACTGTACAGTATCCATTAAAATGCATTTATTTGTTTTAATTCAAAGGTTTAACAACTATTTGCCCAGTGATCTGGACTTGGGGCACAACAATGAAAAAAATCAGACCAAAATACAAAACCAAGTACACAAATTACCCCTTATTTGTAAATGTTACCTCATAACCAAGTTTTAGCACATTAAAAAGTTTACAAAAATGTATAACACTCTTACAAATTATTCAGAACTAAGAGCGTAGGTGGCAGCTGAGCCTCTCCACGTCCACCCTTGCCCTTGCCAAACCATTCTGTGCATGATCCAGAGGGGCTGGGCAACCGGACCTGCAAGTTTCCAAAGCCCTTGGTGCTGCAGCCCCGGCCGGAGCCGCTCCAGGTCCCCAGCACGGCTGGGCTGGTGGGAGTGCGGTGGGTCCGCTCGCTGTTCCACCTGCTGCCTCCTCTGCAGCATTGAGATAATGACTCCAGAAATGCAGAAATCATTTTAAAAAAAGTACAAAATTGACCCTGAAGAAAAATAAAGTCATTTAAAAAACAGCTTGGCTTTGACTAAGTTACACTAAAAGCTGCAAGACAGATTTACAGCAATATCACTTTGAGTACGAGATCACAAAAATCAACAGGTTTGTTATGAGTCTTGTCACTGTAAAAATGAAAACATCAAAGTTGACCTGTCTGCCCATAGAAACCTTTTGCCTCCAAACAGACGGGCTGACAGATGCCCTCTTGCTGGGTTTTGGCCTTTTCAGAGCTTTGTTAACTGTTAGGACCAATTTAATTCCTAAGAATCCGCCTCTAGTGAAACAATTGCAAGGGTAAGAAAACCAGCACAGCTCTGTTTTCCATTAGCTATAGATGCATTGAAAATGAATGCCTGGGGTTTAGATGCAAGACTTTGCACATAAAAGTACAGCAATTGTTGCGGTTGCAAATGGCCATTTCTGAAAGGAAAATATAATTGGGCTTTACAAGATGATATCAAATACACAGAAGTATCAAACCCCTGACGGTGGCCAGGAACAGATGGATCAATCTACAGTGAGGTACTCTATAAATCTGATAGGGAAGAAGGGCCCGACTTAGCGTGTCCCCCAGCGTCAGCAAGGCAGCGTCTGCTTAAGCACGAGGAGGTTCCGTCAAGCCCTAAGAAGCTGAACCAACCCAAGTGTAGGTTTGTGTTCATAGACAGGGGCTTTTCACTGATCTATACAAGCATGATCAAGAGCTGTTAATTATCACCCTTCACAGAAAACACGATGCAAATTCTTCTTTGGTGCTTAAACAGGAGGGAATTAAACTGCAACAAAAGATTTCAGACCATTTGGCCAGGGAAGACCAGGACTGCCCTTTCAATTGTAAAATCTCATCACCAGCTACTGGGCAACAGCTTCAGTTATCTTGACATAGACTGTGCACATCATGCCACAGGAGAGAATGCCATTAGCGTTCAAGAATAGCAGTACAGTTTTGCTCCTTAATTTCCAGCATAAATAAGCATAAAAGCAACTAAAGAAATCATCCGCATAGCATAACAGCCTATAAACCCAACCATTCAGGGAAAAGAAAATCGGCCTCTGCTGGGGAAGAGACTAAATAACCCCAGTGGAGATTTAAGTATTCTGCTCTCCCATTCAAACCAATATCCTGCACACTGAACAAGCTCTGTCTGATGAATATTCCAGATACCGGAGACAGCTGAGGAATAAAGGATATGAAGTTCCGTGACATTAGCTTCAGAAGTTCATGCCCTTTCTGCTCCCATTCTGACCTGTTCTTCACCTTCTGTGGAGCTTGTGGCTCAGCTGTGCTCATACAGGTTCTTGTGGCACCGCACCGTAAACCAAAATTAAATACTAAGTTTTAAAAGCCTTCAGAAAGGAGCAAGGGGAGGGAGGGAATCATTTAACTTTTGGGCCTCAAGAAAGACATTGAAGTGCTGAAGCATATCCAGAGAAGGGCAACGAAGCCGGTGAGGGGTCTGGAGCACAAGTCTTATGAGGAGCAGCTGAGGGAGCTGGGGGTGTTCAGCCTGGAGAAAAGGAGGCTGAGGGGAGACCTTCTCACTCTCTACAACCACCTGAAAGGAGGGTGTAGCCAGGCAGGGGTCAGTCTCTTCTCCCCAGTACAGGCAATAGGACAAGAGGAAATGGCCTCAAGTTGTACCAGGGGAGGTTTAAATTGGGTATTAGGTTTAGATTGGAATAGCTTTTTCACCAAAAGGGTTGTCAAACATTGGAACAGGCTGCCCAGGGAAGTGGCGGAATCACCATCCCTGGGGGTATTTAAAAGATGCGTAGATGTGGCACTTAAAGACATGGTTTAGTGGTGGACTTGGCCAGTGCTAGACTTCACTGTCTAGCACTGATCTGAACTTCACTGATCTGAAGGGCCTTTTCCAACCGAAATGATTCTACGCTACCTCAGCCAGCTTCATCCATATTGTACAACAAGCAAAGAAGCAACAGCTTACCCTCAGAAAAAGGTGAAGGTTCCACTGCCTTCCCTCCCACCTGACTCCAGTTGCACCATTCGACTCTTAAGCAGCTCCAATACTCTAAAACCCTTATTGAGTGTAGCAGCTGGTTTATCTCTACTTTTTTGCTGAATTACCATGTTCTGTTACCTGTTTGAGCAACTTAATTCGGTATAGAAGAGTTCAACCAGCTCCAGCATCTGCACTGGTAAGGTTTGGAAGGGGAATCCGAGTGTCCCATTGGCACCGATGAGCAGTTCTGTCGGCTAACTCCGTGTTGGGAAGTTAGGCCTGAAATTTCTAGTGTGACTCAGAACAACTGGCCCAGGGTAAGAGAAAAGCACAAGTCACAGCACAGTGACCAAAGCAAACAGCTGTGGCCGGGGGTGGGAAGGGAGGCAGGAGCAATCCCAGTGGCTCTGCTGCTGGAGTCAATGGCGCAAGTGGTACAGCTTCACCAAGAACCCTTTCATCCAAATTGCCCCAGGGGTTTCCCTGGTGGTCGCTGTATTAACAGCGCCATTCCTCCCGCCGAATTTGAGGTCGGTTGGAAGAGCTCACAAATTTTGCATTCCAAGCAAACAGCCTGCACTGAGCTAGACACCTGAGCTTATTTAAATGCTTCTGCAGTCTGAGTTGACCAGAGGCAGTCAATGGTGGCAAATAGCAGCTGTTTCATACTTGTTTAGAATACCCTGAAGCGTATGACTATAGACAGTAAGTGTAATAGTATTAAAAAAAAAACAACTGCTACTACTTTCACATAACTCAGAAATTTTTCCAGTAACTACAATATTTTGAAGGAAAAAATAAAGAAACAGGAAAGATTCTTCAAAAAAATAAAATATGTAAAGTTAAGCAAATAATAATGCTAAGTAACATTTGCAAAATTTGGCTAAAATCACTCTACCGTAATACCAAACATTCTTTCTAAACAGCATTGAATCCAACATAAGGCATTTGGCCAAATTCTTAAGTAAATAAATAAACCACGATACACTTGGCAAGATCTATGCGGAGGGAAGAATCACTGTATATCTCATTCAGCTTTTCATAAGAGATGAAGTATATTAATAGGGGTTATGCTTTAACATCCAGTACTGCACATCTTAGCATCTCCCAGCAACATCCTGTATTTCATCACAAAACACTGAATCTGCTTAAATAAACAGCAAGAACTTGTATCCCTTCGGCCCGTAATTGAGTGGTGTTCCGCAGACAGATTCAGCCCTTCCGTACCAACACGATCTCTCTTTAGGCCCCGCTCCATAAACACTCAAGCACCATCTGCCCGGCTTTACTGGGGCAGCAGCGAGACCACTCGATGAAATCCATTACGGACTGAGACATTCGCAGCATCAACAACTGGCAGAGACTCTGTGCGGGGAGTTCTCGTGACCAGGTGCTTTGCTTGCTCAAGTTGAATTCTGATTAAAACCACCAGGAGCCCTACAGTCTGTATAACTAAGACTCACTATACATGTTTGATGGATAGTTTAGGTATATGTCAAGCTGGGAGAGTGCAGTATAGTTTTTTATAGAGAGAGATACATATATATACACACAGCAAGGCATGGAAGCAAGCCAGAAAACAGCTTGTAAATGAGAATGTGGAACAATGTATTTCTGACTGGGGGGTACTTTTTTTTAATCTTATGAAGTGAAAATATTTGAAGTAGCCATTTATTCCCTCTCAAATGAAAATTTTTTCTTTTTTAAAGAAAGAAAAAAAAAGGCAACCACTTCTCATTCTTACTTTTCCTTGTTGAGGTATAATGACTGTACCTTAATTTCAGCATACATCTTCAGGTGATCCAGCTGGAGGAGGTATGATGGTTTTGTTTTATCTTACAAGTCACAGCTTTGACAACACAATGAATCTATAAATTGCAACAAACTTTTGTACAACAAAATTCCTGCAGCCCTGAAACATAATAGACCTGCATAACAGACTCACAATTAACTGTCTGGAGGAACACACTCAAGATTTCCCATCTTTCGGCCCAACAGTTTCTCCTCTAGCCTCAGAAAATTTAACAGGTACACGTAGTTTACTATTTGTCATTCTGCCTGTCTACATCCTGTTCCCCAAATGACGTGTTGACAGGAAGCTTTAGTCATACTAGTAAACTGGAACAGCAGAGGCCTGCACTGATTTGACATTCCTTTTTACACCTGTATTGTAAAATCAGCGTACAGACTGTATTAGAGCTGTAGAGAGAGAACAGCGTCAGTTTGTTTCCTCACTAACCACTCTGCTGAGCGAGGATCAGCGTAGAACACAGAGGAGGAATGTTTCAAAAGCTAGTAAGTAAAAAAAGAAAACGCTGATGTTTACATTGGACTTTGTATCTCCACTGCCTCTGCAGTCTAAGCTAAGTGAAAAAAACCCTTTGTTCAACATCAGGTCAGAACAGTGGATGAAATATCATAGCTTATATGTAACATGGGTTTTCGAAATTATTTCAACATGATGTTTTTCTGCTCACTTAAATAAAACCACGTCCAAAGCATCAAGATCTGATGGGACTTAGCCAGACAGATATTTATCCACAGCAGTGTAGAAATTAAGTAGTCAATAAAAAAAAATTAAACAAAAAAAAAAATATTTTTGAATGAGTTATTGTTCCCCATCATTTTCAACCAGCTTAAAGAAAATACAGTAGAACCTCATTGTTTTGCACTTAGGACTGGGAGATTAAGTGTACATCGTTTCACTGGGACCATTTTGCAACATTCAAGTGCTAAGAGTTAAGCCAGGATGATGCACTTCAAGATGCTGTTCTGTTCACATCACTGGAGTGTTGTAATTCAGCTTTATTTCCTACCCTGTGGTATAAGTCTACTTATATTTAATGGAAAATCAGTCAAAACGAGGTAGCACTGCCACTCTCTTTGCTGGAATGTGGATCCTGGCCTAATTTTAAACAGTGGCTTAGCAAGATTCTACTGTAATTACACAAAATGTATAAAACACGAACCTTTTCCAGAATAAGGCCACTAATTTTGCCATCGGCAATAGGCAGTGAGAAACAGCAGTTAAAAAAACCTCACTTGATTATGGAGGTGTTTTTGAGGCAATAAACTGTGGGGAAAAGTATAAAACACATTGTCCTCTCATCCCTCCTCTTTGTTTTCCAGTATAAGTATCTCTGCTTCCTGTATGTACTACTCCGTGGGGAGAAATTTCAGTCTATTTTCTTAGGTGGGAGCCTAAGCAAGTCCATGCTACATTTAAAGATGGGGACAGCACTGTAAAACAGTAGGATTACGAGCTTCCCATGAGTCATGGTCATGACAGTCTGATGTCCAGATGCCCAGATTCGATACCAGCGCCCATAAAAAGGATCTGAGACGGCTGGGCACAACATGTTGTTCAAATTCACTTCTGTAACCTGAGAAAGTGACAACAAATTCATAAATTAACAATGTTTTTGTGTTGCACTGATTCAGACACCTAAAGTGGTAATTTTGAAATTACCTTAATATCATCAAAAATGTTTAGGTGACAATCCTTTGTTCAACACACATAGGGCATCTTTCAGAAGGAAAGCAGATCTCAATTCAGTTGTGTATTTAATAGATGGATTTATGCAGGTACAGAAACAATTTATGAAATATTTTACCAATACTTATGGAGATAGAAATGCCCATTAGAACAGGCAATTAAAATTTCACATGCAATTAGTCTTATCCATATATATCTGGACACTTTGAAAGACTAGTCAGTATTTTTATTGTGAATGAATGTACTTGCAAACTATCCATTTATTAACCTGTATTTACTTACCAATCCCAGAATCTGCAAGATGCTAAAATGATATACAAACATAAACCCCGTGGATAAAAGAGCCCACCAGAAATTGCAGAGTGGTTCTGGAGTGTAGATACCTTGAAAAGAAAGGAATACATTAGTGTTCAGCTGAATTGCTGTGTCCATCAAACACTCATGCATAATCCTCTCCCTTCTCCCCAGTGGATGTTAGGGCATCTGGCTTTAGCTGATAACCTACTCAATACCATTAGAGTAATTAATATCTGAAAGCCTTATTTCTTACCTGGAGTGTCCTGAACAGTTTCTTCCCTCCTTCTGCTCCAGCAGTAAAATGTACAATATGTTACCTCATTAAGCTTGCCCATGTTTCACCAACACCAGTGATTTTTACCTCACTCTTCCGTCTAACACAGAAGTACTAAATGATTTTAAAATGCAGTAATGGTATGCAGTGAATCTTCAAAAATCAGGTTATTTACACTTAAAGGTCTGCTTCTCACGGGGGCTATGACTCCCGCATGCACAGAACTAACCTAGGCAGTGGCAGTTCCTGCACAGCACTCCAGTAGAGCATAGCCTAATTGCCATTTCCTAATTTTATGGTTATTTAACAACTATTAAAAAAGTAACTTGCACCAATAATGTCTAGGAACAAAAAAGCAAAAACATTACAAACAATTTTATAATCAGTGTCACAGATACAGTAAAATATTTTTCCCTTCAAATGAAGTAGCAGATATCACATTATTTATTCTTGCATTCACCTGTCTCGCTCTTCCCGAAAGTAGGTTTTGTCAATTTTTGACAAAACACAATGTCATGTGAGCCAGAATGTGCCAAGAAAATCAGATCTAATGAAAGTACTCTTAGATACAAGACTATTTTTGGTATTGAATATTCAAACATCATATGGTGAGAACAAAAACAGTTTACCGAGTTCTCAAGCCTCTTACTAACAGACATGAAAATTTCAGTATAAGATACAGGGAAAAATTATTTTCTTTATGACTTTAATAACTTAACCTAGAGACACAAAAGAAAAAGACGCACAATGTCAAGCTGCTCAGCCGCCGTAAGTTGTAGAGTTCCAGATGATTATAAAACCACACTGGCTTTTTTTATCTGCCTTTGTCTGCTCTCTGGTCCATTAGATATTATTAAATATTGCAGCATGCATCCAGTACTCAAAGGACAGCTTACAGCACAGAGTGTGATATTCCTGTGAGCCTTTGCTAGAGAGCACAGCCAGTAACCACCAGGAACATTCAACAGACTTCAGCATATACTGTACAAGGCTACTGGGAACTCAAGTAACTACACGTGTGTGGCTGGCTATGACAACTCACCAGCCTAAAGCTGCTATAAGTATGCCTATGGATGGTACCGTATGTAGATAAAGGCAAGTAACTGCTGTTACTTGCTTTACCACACCACCATATAACAATGCATCCTGTCTCAGGGTTAAAATCCCTGGAGGACTGTTTTCTCAATTCCTCTTGCCCTTCTACAATTCTTTTCTGCATAGTTTTCTTCCACTGTTCGTACCCATCATTCCAGTTCAGGTTGTTTTTGCAGTAGCTAGTAATCTGATTATAACCTGAAATAATCTAATTTAAATATCGTTTTGTGAATGTTACAAATTCAAACTTACCTATGCTTTATTGTCTAAAACCACACATCTATTCATTGTCCACTCAAAATACCATCGCTTCTCTGTTGCTAGCCAACAGGCAGTGCGGAGGTGACCATGTGCTTGAACGACAGCAGCACATATGCACCCCGTATATCACTCACTGACTTTAATGAGACACAATGTTAGTGTAATTACCTAAGATACAACAGCACACCGCATTTTAGTAAGCAAGCGGTGACTTGGTGCAACCATGATAAATAGGAGCAGAGAGGCTACTCTGAAAGCATCAGGCAGCTCATAAGATTTCTTAGCCAATAAGAGCAAATGAGCCAAAGAGCTGGCACCCTATCGAGAAAACAGCACAGGAGACTTCACTTAAACAGCAATAATATTCATTAAACTCCACTGCCTGAAAACATCAGATACATGTTACCACCCTTGAATATGGTTTTTCATGACAAGGAGCAAGAGAAGAAACAACTAGCCTTGGTCTCAGAGTTCAGGAGACCATGGATCTGTTTTTGGCTGCACCAACTTCAAGTGACCTGTTCGAGCTACACAGAAACTCCTTGTGCTCCTCCTCAGCTGTAGGGTAAGGAAAACATCATTTGACTTGCAAGTGCTTTTTGTATTTTCCTTGCAGGTTTAGGTGCATGTTTAACCCAGATGCAAAACACAAAATAAAATTTAAATGTGGTATCTAAAAGAGCTCCCAGGAACCAGGAGAGTAGGGCTGTACCAAATTTGTTTTCATGTGAACTCACCTGGTTGGCAGTTGCCTGTGATGTTTCAAAAGTATTCAACAAAGCCCAAGTACAGAGGGCAGTAGTCTAGAGAGGTAAACACCCAGAAAAGCTAGAATCCAGAGACCTTGATATTTGGGGGACATACAGTGCAGGTAGTACTTAAAGTCTAAAATAGAGAAGCAAACCCAGCTACGAAACAAGCCTGGAGGGAGAAAGCAGTCAAGGAAATTGCACAAGATGACAAAACAGATCAGTGGCATAATTTGGCTTTGAACCCAAGCTTCTCATGTCCAGCTGCAATTTAGTCAGGGAATCGTGTTTCAGAAGTCACTCAGGAGAGCTGTGCAGGTTCCTGCAGCAAAGGATCTCACACTGCTACATCCTCTCTCTGTTTCAAAACTTCAAAAAATACATTAGCAACTCTCAACCTCTACAGACTATTGATCTCACTATATATTAGAAAAGTTCCTCCTTGCTAGACTTTGCAATCTTGAAAATAGTGTGATTTTCAGCAGTATCATTATTTGGACATCAAGAGACAAAAGGGAAACAATGACCTCCACACAAAAGCATTCCAGAGACCTCTGGATTCCCAAGTGTGCTTTGGAAAACTAATTTTCAATTCATACCTGGGATATTTTCTATACATGTCTCATTAGATGAATAATCACTATAGATTTTATTACTCTACAGTCCTGCTACTCAACAGATGACTGTTTAACAGAGCAGCGTGGTCTACTTTCTGTAGCACACGCTCTGTTAACAGAAACATCCAAACAGGAGAATTGAGGCCCAGCTGAGCAGGGCTGAATGGCTCATGTTGGCTTTGGCAAAAGCTACTTGCTGCTCCCATAGGAGATCAATTTGCATAGGTAGCAGTGAGATTCACTCTCTATTCACCAAGGATCACAGGCAATTCTTATATTGTAAACGCTTTCAAAAATTCAGTCCCACTGCCAGTCTGGCACTTAACTCATTCTCAAAAATGCTCACACCCTGGACAGTTGAGACTGTTCCAAAACAGGGTCATCCAAATAGACTGTATATTTGTTCTTGTGTTGAAATAGCACAGGACTGCATATTTCAGTTTAAAGTAAACTTCATTATTTCAATAACATTGATAGGAAAGACTTGATATAGATTGAAGAGTTTGGAGTTCATCATCTGCTTCTGCAACAAGAACTTGTTGACCTTGAACATTCCAAGGGGTTAATTTTGTCATCTAGGAAATGGAAGCATGGCTTTAAAAATCTAAAGATCAACAAACAGACCCAATTTCTTTTATACTGCCCCCTCTTCACCCTCCCCCCCCAATGTCTTGTGCTAGTTCTAGGGTTCTTACAAAATACTATTTTTATTTTAAGTTCTCAAAACATAGGCTTGTAAAAATTTGAATGCACTTAGTAGAAAGTAACACTCCTTTTGTATTTCTGTGAAAACATAATGCAGGAGAAAATTACTCCACTGTTTGAATTAGAACCTAAATATAGTAAATTTTTTTAAATTTAGTACGGTGTTAAAATAATATCTTTTTCCAAATTCATGTCTTGCTTTCATTCCTACTACATTTGATGGAGCTTTACCAGCTTCCCAGCCCAGCACACTCTCCTGCAGTAGCCTCACAATTACAGGTAGACCTGCTTAATCTAAAACTCAGAGCAACTATTACAATTCCTTCATTTTCAAGCTTATAAAAACGTGAGGGCAAATTTATTTCCATTTTAGTTCCCGTGATCAAAAGGTTAATGCTAGTAGCGTGGCCTATCAAGCTAGCCGAGAGATAAAACTTCCTTTCCAGGGGAAAACAGGAAAAATGGTCTCAAGAGGATAAGCCTGAAATCCACTGTTTCCCCTACAGCTGTTCTGTGTCTATGTGTAGATTTCAAAATGCTACCTTATGCCAGGAGATTTCCATTTCCCTCAGTGCCAGCTACTCTCGTCAGAGTCAGCTCAGACAGGGTCTTATATTACCTTCTCCTTTCAGGAACCATTTTTTATATTCCATAAAGAAGCAGCAGCAGTTCTTCCTCTTCCTTCATATAGTAGTAGTTCTTTCATCTATTGGCACATACCTTTCTACGCTTCTCTATCTCCTAGAGAGACAGAAGTCTTTAACAGTCCTTGGGCCCACTCAGAGAATGCCAAATTAACTTCCCTATTTAGTTTTAATAGTTTCATAATAGTTTCATATATTTAGTTTCATAATAGGTCACCATAGTTTCAAAGGAACTGTAACTGCCCAGTGCATAAACATCAGAGGGTCACACGACAGAGACGTGTCCCCTCTTCTTCCTCTCCAGCTCTCTTAAATCATCAAACAAGATTATCCAGAAACGATCCAGGTACAAGACAGCCTGCACATGAGCCCATGGCCAGAGCACCAGCACTCGCCTCCAGCTGTGGAACAGGGCCACAGCCACTCTGCTGCTCCCGCTGCCATAGCACAAGCACCACTGGACAGTGAACCAGGAATTCACGGCTAATACATCGGATTCAGAAGGCAGAGAAAAGCTGGAATAGGAACATGGAAGCTGCCAGCAGGAGAATAACACACAAGAGTTGACAGGTCTCCAAGTAATTAAGAGTTTCAGTTGAAAGAGCTGTACCGCACATTATCAAGTACTTCAGTGAGGATGGAGATAAACTAGATTTATGACTACCTAACTATATTCATATAGATAGTTATTTTTCTTCCAGATTACTACTAAGGTATATAATAAAGCCTGCTTTATAACTCGACTTAAAAGCTAAGGAAAGATACAGCTAAATACAGGTAAGTGTCACAAAGTGGGGAAAGGGTACAACAGCTAGAAATGTCCTTAAATATGGTAATTCCTTACTCTTGCCAGCACGTCCTAACAGCCACCAAAGAGCACAAGTTTAGATCCCCAATTGCTTTAATTGCGCTTTCCTAGTTTACAGGCAGAGGAAAAATGATCCTTTAGTCTGCACTCGGTATCGGTGTTCTACATCTCACAACTTCGCCCAGCTTCTCATTAGGTAAGAAGCGCTGCACTGCCCTTAGGAAAGCTGGCTGTACAGAGCTGCTTCTGTCCATCTGTCTGAAGAGCAACAGAGGCAGGCTCCATGAGACGGGGGGAAAAAAATAACAAAAAATCAACTTCTACTGACTTTCTGACAAAGCATAGAACTTCTGATGCCACTTAGATCGAAAAAGAAAAGGACTTAATGACTTGCATCAAAGAGACAGCTTCTTTATTGCTTATAAAGATACAGCACTTGCCTTATAAACTGAAAACTCTGACTCTGCTCTCAGCAAAAAATCAACTACTTAATTATTTAGGGTGTATATGTCTGTCCACTCGTGCACAGCTTGTGAATCAGCTCTTAAAATACATGGGGCCAGACCATAGGAGTGTCCAGAATTTACAAGGCCATTACTGTCAGTTTTGGCTCCAAAAGAAGAATCCTTCCCCCCCAGAAAATACAACCAAATCAATTTACTCTCTCCAGTGTGGACAACCTGCATTTGAAAAGTGAATTTTGAGCATCTGCATGGCCGTTGGGACAGAGCGGATGCTGGAGACTATCTCCCCCTGCAGGCTACAGCGTGAGAACCTCACAGCCGTCCAGCGACACCAACACAAAGGCCTCTGATTAAGCAGATATGATATTCAGGAACTTCATGTACAGCTGCTCACACAACAGATTGCTCCTTAAAGCCATAAAACCCTAAAAAAAAATCATCACTAATAACTTTACGAGGTAGAAATGTATGTTAAGCCAACTAAATAATGCTGGGGATCTCAAAACACAAGGAAGTTTATCTCCTGAATTTCTCTGCTAGGAAGCTGCTATAAATTAACCCTTATTTGGAATGGTATCATCTTCTCACAGCACTCAGGAAATAACAATTCCACTTTGATTAAGTTTCAATATGATCTGAAATAAGGTGCTCATCTAATCTTGTCAAATCCATCCGAAAACCTGACCAAATGAGCTTAAGGACCAAGACAGTTGAGAACTGTCTCTAAGGCCAATGCAGCGCAAACTAGATTTTTTTCATTACATTAAGAGTATACATGAGAAAAACTAAGTTGACCTGAACACCACTGAAGGTCTTTAATACCTTGATCTTCCCATTACGTTAACCAGAAGGTCAGGTTAATGCACTGTCACAATAGTTGTGGCAGCTTTAGACTTTACACTTCCTGAAGCTGCCATGTCCCTAAGCCTTCTACCAGCAATCTGTATCCCAGTAGCATAAAGTATACTTATCTGGGCATACTCATATGCTTCAGAAGACCAGCTTAGCTGTAGATGAAAGCTGTTTGAGGAGTTTTTCAATGAAGGAGTTGGTTCCATGGTCTAAATCTCTGCTGGTGTGATTCCCATCTTCTTTTCACCTTGACAATTCACTCATTGCACGCCCCCTTTTGCCAATCCTAGCACTCAGAGTGAACAGTGAACCAATCCAGAAGCTACAAAAGCATTCAGACTTTTTTTGACAAGGAAGCAAAGGTCTCACCTGCTAAGGACAAGAGAAAACAGTGAC
This sequence comes from Limosa lapponica baueri, assembly GCA_002844005.1. Classification (NCBI taxonomy): domain Eukaryota; kingdom Metazoa; phylum Chordata; class Aves; order Charadriiformes; family Scolopacidae; genus Limosa; species Limosa lapponica. The sequence continues at coordinate 91,382 of KZ506896.1, read as the reverse complement.
CTACAGCTCTGGTTCAGCCTACCCCACTATTTCAGGAGTGCTCTGTCCTAACCAGATGCATCCTATAGTTTCTGGCAAGGTTCACAGGTGATATGAGGTGAGATTCATTCAGGAGAAAAGTTGCCAACTGCAGCTACACTTCATGTAAGAACTGCCTCAAGCTCTCAATCTTCTGTGCTGGCCTGCTATAACCGCACTACATCTATTTTGCATGAGCACCTCTTACTGCAGCCAAGAAAGATCTGAGCCATAGTGCATAAGCGTTTCTGTTGTCTACCCCGGCACGCAAGTGCCCGCACACCTGCATATGTGCACTTAGAAAGAAAATACTTTGGAAGGGGAAGCATGGAAATTCATATTCACTCAGTACAGAGGGGAGGGAGAGGGAAGAGGAAGAAAGAGGCCTTCATCCCCAGAAGGAACACATCCTTGAGTTCCAGCAAGTTCACTGAAGCCTGAGTTCTGAACATCTCTCATCAATTTGATCCTGAGCATGGTAAAGCCCCCACGCTTATGTGGTGGGGGGGTGGGGAGGACGGGACACAACGTTAAGGTGATGCTGCCACTGCAAAATAACCTGTCTTCACCACTGTAATGAATAGCAGGGAGAGAAAGAAAATAAATGATTACAGCCCCTGCTACTGTCATCTAGTTTCCTTTCAAAAAGGAAACACTTCAACAGGTAATCGAATGTGTGAGCATCATTGGTTTGATACTTGATTAGCATGTCAGCAAACTCAGACATGCAGTTCTGTATAGAATGAGTCTCAAATCAAATCTGCTTCAGTGTTCTGCTCAACCTTCCTTTGAGAAATGTTAAAACTGAGATCCTATTAAGGCCATCAGTAATATTGCCAGATTCCAAATAAAACTAAGTAGTATATTTTTCAATAATCCATTCCTTTTCATTTTTCCAATTTCACTACCCTTCAATTAATTCTCCCAATCATAATCCATTAGATTCACTGGTGGAAATTTCTACTCACAATACAGAACTAAAGCTGCATGCTGATCAACATCAGTGACGAAAAAGCAATTTTCACAAGATATAGTTAGGATAAAGGGTGTGATCTACTTGGAAAGTACTTTAAACAAAGGTGCTAGTGAAATGACAAAGTATTAACAAATGTTTTCAGGCTGAGTAATTTTTCTATCAAACATCAGGCCTCCTATGGCACTAACTACAACTACTACAAAAGTCCATGGGCATTTTGCTAACAAGGTTTTACAGTCAGGTTGGAGATCAGGAGCCAACTGCATAAGAAAATGAAGAGTTATTAGTTACACAGCCCAGGGCAGTCTCAATTGATAGACTTAGCCAACAAAGTTCTTTTAGAAACTTCACTACTGTCATGTCAACATTAGATGGCAGCAAATACCAGTAAATTAATAAGAGGCAAAAATTTAGAAAGCTGCACTAGGGTGACAACTGTAGAACACACAGCCCTTCAGGCTGTAGATACAGTCCTATCGGCCCCAGGAAACAGGTGCTGAAGAACCCAGAAAACCCTTACTTCAAAATAATAAGCCAAACCAACCAACCAACCAAAAATCGAGTGACATCCAAGGCCAAACTTTAAAGCAAAGGAAATACATGATGTTGTATGGGAACTTCAAGACCATCAAAAGAAGTGATTTAGTGACACCCCAAGAGCTTGGTTTGTCATTGCCTACGGTGTACTACATGGCTGGTTAGACTTTCTCCCTCCTCTTCCTACACCCCAATTAGCAGTTTGTGTGACATCTACAACTATACTGCACTGTAGCACTATTTGCCAGAATTTTAAGATATTAAAGAAGGATTAAAATTAAGTGGGGTTGGCATATTTCTCTGGTAAGAGGAAGAAACAGAATGATCTGAAGTATGATGCTTCACTTTTTCCTTGGATCATTTTTTTTTTAGTTTCACTCAGCAGTGAAAAACAAAAAGATTACAAATAAGTGTGACTGCTGGTATAAAATACACAAGATTTACCAGAATTGAAGACGCTGACTGTGCCTGTTCTTCTAGCAAACGTTGACCATTTGCTCAATTGTACCCCATTGCTTGACATCACATCCTCGGGGTTTTCATTAAAGGCTACTGAACATCTGTATTATAAGTTATCATCTCTTATTTCCTAGATGAAACAATTTAGCTCTGCCAGAAAATGCAGCTGGAGGCGTGTCAACGCTAGAGGGGGGTAGAGCATCACATCAGATGGGTACGTGCTGCATTCCCTTCTAAGGAGAGACAATTAGAAAAATTACTGGCCAGTGAACGATTTGGGATTCCCAGATTTACTGGACTACTGCAGTACATGTGAACACAAAATAGTAATTTTGTTAGAAGGGACAGCAAGCAAGCCAGTTCATTTCACTAATATGTGTCACTATATTTCATCAGAACTTCAGAATTTCAGGAATTTATCTAACTAGCTGACCAATATTTATGTGAAGATAGAATAATAATTTTTTTTCAGCTCATTTTAAGTTGCAGCACTTCTTAAAGAGACATCCAAGGAGGCAAAAGTCTTAAAAATACATCCCACCAAGAACTTAGAATGTTGCAAGATGGCAGAGATGCTACTCAAGACAACAGTGCACATTACACAAATATTCTTCATATCCCTTTGGGCAACAGACCATTTTTTAATTCCCATTTCAGTGCCTGGCACAAGTCTTTGTTACCTGGGTTACAACTCCAACATAACACCAGAAACTATGAAGTAACAACACAGAAAAGAGTAAGAGTAAAGCCTGTGGTAACCATTAAGCACAGCTTCTTCACTGCATGGGACCAATTCAAAATGCATAGAGTAAATTGCAAACCTACCTCCTTTCCGCAGCAGATAGATGGGCACAACATAAAGCATCACGTGCTGGATGTAATAAATTTCCATTTCAAATGGCAGCTGTGGAAAAAAGAAAATATTTGTAAATGTTTTTTATCACTATCAACTGAGTTACAAGGAACCATTCTCCTTATGACCCATGACAATCTCTTCAGTTCAGTTATTTTACACCTATGTGTATTAACAAAGAGATGACATTAATGGTCACTGCTTTGAAAGTGCAGCTAACGGTACCATTCCATTCCCCTTGCCACAAACACAATGCAGCACTTCAAGCTGACGATTCTTAAAATTATCCAGAAGCACAACAAAGAAGGAATAACGCAAGATTGCTCCTTTCCCTTTCTTAGTTAGCATAAATTACCAATGACAATGCAAAACCCTAAAGTAATCAAACCAGAAACAATACATACCCCATATGACAGTAGCCTATTTAGAAAGAAAATATAATTGCTACCTTGTGAGTGATAGGACTCTATAAATGAGGTCTTTTATATATAAAAGTATATAAATAAATACATAAGTAATGACTGAGGAGGCTTGTGCAAAGATCAAAAGACCTGATTTATAGCAACCTGCACATGTGTGAAACTGTGAACTTTCACCAAACATATTTTATTGTTTTTACAGAGAAACTGCGTATGTATGTAAACAAGTGATCAGTTAGTAGTATATCGGGTATTTCTCACCTGCTGACAACTTTTTGGAAATTACAATTAGTCATTTGTGTGTTTAGTAGTTGAATTCGTGACACTTCTTAGAGGAGGAGTCAAACAGACTGCGCTAAAATAACACTGTGCTAAAAATAACTTGAACTACAACTCTGAATTTAATTTGAGCCCCTTAATCCAGACCCAACTAATTCTTGCTCCTTATCAGTTAGAAAAGGCGACGCACTGTATTTGAAAGCTATTCCCACCTGTAAATGCCTTTGCCTATATCTACTTGTTAAACAAAGCAAAATGTTTCAAACTGAACAGTATTAGGAAAGATTCAAATTCAAAATGCAGAATTCAACTTCTTGTTGCAGCTCACTTACAAAGCTAGAAAAACATACTTTTCCATTATTTCTCAGAAGTTAAAACTGGACAAAACCACCACACAAGTATGAAATCTCACAGGAATAACACAAAGCCATTAGCTTGGGTTCAAACGCAGACACATTCTATCACTCTAAAGGCTAAAGTGAATCCAGACGCAAGACCTACCATTGTGGCTTGCTGATGGGAAGAAAAAGTAAAGGAAAAAAACCCCATGCCTTCCTTTTCTATTATTGTTTTGAAACACTGGAGTCATTGCATTGAAAGAGTCACTACAAAAATTTCTACAGCAACAGAAGAGAGGTTGAAACAGAGTTTGGATTTCTTCCTAAATAGCAGTCAATAAATAGCTGGTAATTAATATAGTTATCTTTTAAATTCAACAATTCTTATATCCTATTTTGAATGTAAAAGATGCTAAAGCCGACAGCTGGATTCTGCCAGTGCATTTCCCCAGCTAAACACTATCAGTGTCCTGACCGCAACCTCTAAGATGTTCAGCCAGCTCTTGGGAGGCTAGGCTAAAAAAACCTTCCATACAACCTGTTGGGTTATTTCATTCCAAGTATTCTGTATCAAAACATAAAACCAAGCAAGATAATAGTGTGCAAAAGCAAGACCTTTAAGTGAGTTGTGAGGTTTCCTGAGTCTGAACCCTTTCTGCTGTCCCCTGTTGGAAGACACAGAGGGAAAAGTGAGGGAATCAAAATTATTTGGAAAGAGGCTAAAGTCTCTTAATTTACTTTCCCTAACTGGAGAAAAAGCTGCACCTCTCCCAGTTGGAACAGGCACACTTCAGAAACAATAGCTCCAGCTATAAACAACACAACGTGAGGCACTCACTCCTGCCAAGGAGCATTCTCTATTTAGTATCTGTGGCTGCTACGCTCGCTGAGTTGTGAGGGCCAGTTACACAAACACGACACTCAGGACACTTCCGAGAACAGAGTAACCGTTGTTGTGCTGCAGTAGTGTTGACAAAATTTTTTTTTGCATAAAACAAAACATCTTTTTTTGACTATGAAAGATTGTTTGTTCTGAAGCCCGGCTAATTATGCAAGTGCATTTCCTGGTGCAGAGCTGCAAAAGCCGGGTTTCTGTACAACCAAGCACTCAAGTTGTACAGCCAGGCTACAACAAACAGAAAAAGAACAAACATAGAAGATGAACTATAAAGTTGTACCGAGCAACTGACTCGCCTAGCTCTAAAGGTCTTGTCTATAAATTGTTTTATCAATAAAACACTCACTCACAGGTAGCAGATAGGTACCTTTTACACGGAAAGGGAAACTGCAAGTGAAGACAAGGTAGAAGGGATCATCCATCAATCTAGAATTTAAAGAACCTCCTTGTGAAAGCAAGTAAGTACTTCAGCAAGTGGTAAAGTTTGAGAAATTAAAAAAAAAAAAAAATCAAAGCAACACTTACAGAAAAAAGTAAAAATATTAAGTTGGTCCCTCTAATAATATTTGACCACAGGTATTTAAACCCAGACTCCAACAATGTCCAAAGCGGACGCTCTTCATAGGCCCCAAGAGACTTGTTCTCTCCCATTAGATGCCACAGTGGAAACCTTGCAGCCACCCTCAAGAGCAGTATTTCCCTAGTAACAAACCAACGATGTTCATGGTACATTTCTTCAACCACCCCTGTCCCCAGAAAGATTCAGAATCGCTGGATATTTGTTACCAAGACAGACTCTTCTGCGCTCTGTGTATAGGAACACAAAATGACATTCTGTACCAGTCACCTTGGTCAACATAATCAGTAACTCAGATTCATAACCTATAACCAGTAACTAGTTTCCTAAACATCATCAGCAATCAAAGAAATAGACCATAAACATAGGTTTTTCTTTTTACCTGCAAAGCAGACCACAGAACAGAATAAACAACAGCGGGAAGGAACCTATATAAAGCTATACAATACAAAAATCATGGGGCAAATGGCTACCAGGCCCACGTAACATACTGGTTACTTCTGAGCACATTTAGGATTGTGGTAGCAAATTATTTATTTGGCAGAGAAGAAATGACTGCCAGAGAAGCTTAGAAGAATGCTCTAAAAACAGACACGAAGACTTAAAGGAAAACAACACGAAACAAAATCTAAACCTAAACACAAGTGACATTTGGAAAACAGACTATTTCCAGTCTGACCAGGACTCATTTCTCCAGCATACATCCAAACTGGCAAACACCCAAGAAGCTGATCCACGCTGCAGTTACAGGTACACTATTTGGGCAGTTCTACAGCTCAGGCACCGGTGTGTACAACTGGTGTAGATCAGAAAAGACATTCCCATATATTTTAATACTGGGAAAAAGTAGACCGAGGAAAAAATTTATGTTAATATTGGCATTAATGTCAACAGCAAAGCCCCCTGAAATAAAGGAGTAGCAGGGCTGTCACCCATCTGCATGACAGTCTAAAGTAGTATCCCAGGTTTTATTTGCAGCAATTCATTCTATATTTTAGGAGCAGAGTGCTTTATTCAAATTCCCAGCCATACACCTGCTTGTCTGTAATTGATATGAATGCATACTGAGGAGTCCAAATAAACAATCTCTGTTTCAAGTAGGTGTTTCAACCAGTATCCACCTTCTCAGCTGTTTTACACAATCCAGCCAGTGCAGGGAATTATAGTTCCCTTAAAGTACCATTAATTGATCGAGTTTATCAATTAAGTTTATCTAGTTCTCATTTCCAATTAATCCTGTTAGTGTGGGGTTATATATAGAGAGAGGGAAAGAATCTGACTCCACACCTGCTGCCAAAGGCAGTGTTAGCACGGGTGAGCTACTGAACTCCTGAGAGCTTTTCAAAGAGCGTCTCTTGGGCTGAGTCTGGAGATGGAAGACACTGTAGAACACAGGACTAGAAATAATACCCTGCTACAAGGTGAGGGGACCAGAAACACAACCAAAAAAAAAAAATAAACACAGTGGTATTTTCACTGGTATATGAATTCCAGAAAATCCAGGTAGGGCAAGGCCGCAGGATTCCAACTCCTGACATAGCCAAATTCTGACAAGTTTTAAGAGACTTTTTTTCTTGGTGTGCTGGTTTTGGCTGGGATAGAGTTAATTTTCTCCATAGTAGCTGAAATGGGGCTATGTTTTGGATTCATGCTGGAATCAGTGTTGATAACACAGGGATGCTTTAGTTACTGCTGAGCAGGGCTTGCACAGAGTCAAGGCCTTTTCTGCTCCTCACACCGCCCCGACAGCGAGTGGGCTGGGGGGGCACAAAGAGCTGGGAGGGGACACAGCTAGGAGAGGTGACCCCAACTGTCCAAAGGGATATTCCACCCCATATGACGTTATGCTCAGCAATAATGCTGGTGGAAGAAGAAGGGAGAGGGGGACTTTTGGAGTGATGGTGTTTGTCTTCCCAAGTGACCGTTATGCTGATGGAGCCCTGCTTTCCTGGGAATGGCTAAACACCTGCCCGCCCATGGGGAGCAGGGAATGAATTCCTCATTTGCTTGTCTTGCACGCACAGACGTTGCTTTACCTGGGCAACTGTCTCTTCTGAAAGATGCAGAAACCAAAGCACAATCTCTCAACAGCCCCCAAGTGCAACTTGTTGCAACTATTCTTCCTTGTGCCAGCTAGATCAAGCCAGTTTAGATACGACAATGTGCTACCATAACCTATTCAATTTTGCTGTGAAGGCACAGGCATTTCAGGCAAACTATTTAGTACAGTGAATTATAACCTTAACAGTCAACAGATATGCAGCAGGCAATGATCAGAGGCGCTACACAGAGTGCACTGTAAGGACTGCTCAGAGTATGGTTCTGTTCCTAAAACAGATTTAGAATGCGTACCTCTCGAGCCAAATAGTTCTAATAATAGAATATAGCAGCTTCTGGAAACATGAAAACTGCACCATCTCGGCTGTGTGAGCAGAGACAGAAGTCCAACACCTCAGGGACATGTCCTGTTTTTTTACTTTATCTATATCAACATTTTCAGGCCATCAGCTTGCAAAAAAACCCCACTTTTAAACCAGCGGAAAGAGTTTCCTTTAAAATTTGATAAATGCAATATGAAAGTTCAAACAAAACCAGTTATTCTCCAAACACTTGGAAGTCTTTGTGGCAGTTAAATGAATTTACTGGCATAACTAGGTTATCAGGACCTACACTGTATTCCATATAATATAAATACAGAGTAAAAAGAAATCTTTCTACTGCTGTATATCCTCTTATACCTTTCTAGGCTCCCACTTGGGAGCCTAACAATCCAATTCCCTTAGCACCTTCTGCTCTATTTACTTAAGGGTCATAAAAGATTACCCTCCTATTTGCCATGTGAATTGTTAATGCTGACCAAGTATGATTTGCATCACGAGAAAGGAATGAAATAACAAGAGAAAATTAAAATACCCTTTATTTCTGAAAGGGTAATAAGAACTCATAAAAACATTAACTTAATAAGAAATAAACTGGTTTGTCTTCATCCAATGACTATTCCAATGCACAAAATTTAACTCCATCAGCACATTGTAAATAATGCAGCAAATAACCGGAATATTTAATTGCCTAATAAATACAAGTGGGTCCATCTGTTGCTCAAGACTGTTAATTGTTCGTACCTCAACATCATGCCAAGGCAGGAAAATATTTCCCTGGAAAAAACAGAATAGACTGACCTCATCTTTCAGGCTACATTTTTTGGAACACTATCCCAGGTACCCATTTCAGTCCAACAAGATTTTTAATGAGTATAGTGCCACTGAAAGGTTAAAACAACAGAAGGTAGAAACTTTCTACTGTAGTTTCAACAAGTATCTCAACTCTCCATTTCCCCTGGCAACAGATTAATATCTAAGAATAGGTTTGAAATGACTGAAATTCTTAACAGATAGATTATAAGAAAATGGAAAATGTCAAATTATGCTAGAAGCTTCCAAAAATTTATTTTTCAGGATAATTTAGCATTGAATTATATATACAAAAAGAATACTTGCAATGCATTAAGTAACATAATTGGTAGGAAAAATACGTGACCCTAACAGAACAGAATATGCCACAAAATGTTGTAAGAGGTGTTCTGGAAATTATTTTGAACAGGTTAACACTTAGAACCAAAATCCTAACACCCACTAGTTCCTAAACAAACATCCATCAGTTCGTGAAGTAACAATTACCTTTCACTCCGTATCTTCTGCCTCTTGCCCCTTTCAGTTTATTGATACGTACAAATAACTGTACATCTAATATTTTCTCCTGCATCTCACCGCTTTCATCTCCATAATGATACACATTTTGCTGGCTAGCACATACCTGCCTACTGCTGAACTTGCTAAATTAGCAGACTTCTCCAAAAAGAGACTACAGCTCACCCATGATCATCTGCTGCCTGTAAGATAACTAATAGGTAATCCACATGGAAGAGAGAGGTTTAGGAGAATGTCAGCTGAGGACAATGAAAACTACCTACAACAAGACAACATCCAGCTGTTTATCAAATAACTAGTAAGGATAAAATACATTTTACGCAATGAAAGGTAACAGCAAGGCATTTTGGTGCTTATGGCAATACATCAATTTGGTACAATCTCTCAGCGATGGGAGGCAACAGCCTCCTGCCCTCCAGTTCTCACTGAGCTCAGAACTCCCTCTGCCCCAGACAACAGCTCCCTCCCCACCTCTAAACTCACCAAATTTTCATGCTCTTTGTGCCACGTGCTATATATTACAACTGTTTACAGAGATAATGAAGCATACAAAATTTTTGTACACACTAAAATATATGTCTTAAAATACCATAACATTGAAATTAAAAAGTTGAGACATAGAGACACAACAACTCTTGACTGAATCAAAAGTTTTTCATTTAAATGCTACAAACATGAACAAAATTATTGCGATTTTTTTAACTTCCTACTAAGTTTTAAGATATATTTATTGCTATCAGGACAACGTCAGTGTAAACACCTACAGTGACAGTTGCAGAGCAGAATGTGTGCCTGTCACGAGAGAATCTGGGTCAAAGTAGCAGCGCCATAAAACATCACCCACATTACCTCGTGCCAGAAGAAACACTGAAAAAAGAACAGCCCAGCAAGCAGCTGTTAGGCCGAAAATATCCTAAGTTGTATTTATTCCAAAAATATTTGCTCTTGGACATTATCCTTTGGCTCCTCTATCCCTAATTAAGGAGAGCATTTTATATAAGCAGTCTGTATTTTTCCCATTTAATCACCACTGCCCTAAGATGAACAAGATCTATGATAATGGCAGAGAACATACAAGATAACGATTTATTAAATATTTCAATATTTTATTCTTTAAAGGTTACCCATAATAATAATTTTGTTATGCTAAAGTTTACATTTACTTAAAAACTAGATTGGTTGAAATACAAAATAAGAGTTCTCCTAATCAAGGAAAAACACTTGTTTTATTCATTTGATGCCCCTTCAGCAGTATCAAGTTTTATTAAAACATAATTGCAAACTGCACATAAGCTGTTACAGCCCAGAAAAGAATATATGTAGTTACCAGATTAGGAAGGGCAATGTAAATCTTGAAAGAACTCTATGGTTATTATATTACTAAATCCACTGAAATCTGAAAAATATGATGCAACCTCCTGTGCATGTGTGTGTCATGCTTTATGGAAGATTATTTTTAACATGTAAAAGCCTACAGATACTTTATGCTCTCTCTAGTAACTAAACTGTGCATTAGTGCAGAATTTTATAGTCTTAAAGAGGGGAGAAAAGAAACCATTTATAAGCTGACAATAAAATTGTCAGTTTTCAGGTCTCCTAGCTCCAGTGTGGCCAATGAACATAGCATATCAGCCATAAAGTTCTATACAGATGCAGATTTTTACACTTAATCTCATTAAGACAATCAAGATTTGCTAACAGACAGCCACTAATGAGATTTGTAATGGAGTCTGAAGTCCACAACAATTTTGTTAATAATATCATTAATTCACTATATGGATATAGATATTTTATCCAGACACCACAAATATGTAAGCAGATAAATTTAAGTGAACTCTGTCTTAAAACAGACATGTAAATAATTGCAACAACCGATTTTTGCAAATAAGTCAAATGACAAAATATGAACAAGCACGTAGACATATATGCATATACACATACACATCTCCCTACACGTGCAGGCACAACAGCTCTTAAAAATAACCCTCAGAAATACTTCATATGGCTCAGACTCAGGATAACTTTTCTTACCATTAACTGTCGACAGGTTTAAGAATCTTACTGGGGACACCAACAGAATCACAGAATGATACAGGGTTGGAAGGGACCTCTGGAGATCATCTGGTCCAACCACCCCGCCAGAGCAGGTCCACCTAGAGCAGGTTGCACAGGAACGTGTCCAGGAGGGTTTGGAATGTCTCCAGAGATGGAGACTCCACCACCTCTCTGGGCAGCCTTTTCCAGGGCTCTGCCACCCTCACAGGAAAGAAGTTCCTCTTCATGTTTAGATTGAACTTCCTGTGTTCAAGTTTGTGCCCATTACTTCTTGTCCTGTCACTGGGCACCACCGAAAACAGACTGACCCCATTCTCTAGACGCCCACCCTTTAAGTATTTATAGGCGTTGATCAGCCTTCTCTTCTCCAGGCTAAAAAGACCCAAGTCCCTCAGCCTTTCCTCATAAGAGAGATGTTCCAGTCCCCTAATCATCGTTGTAGCCCTTTGCTGTACCCTCTCCAGCAGTTCCCTGTCATTCTTGAACTGGGGAGCCCAGAACTGGACACAGTACTCCAGATGCGACCTCACCAGGGCAGAGTAGAGGGGGAGGATGACTTCCCTTGACCTTACCCTAATTTTTTGCCCAGGAGACAGGAGTTTTGTAGCAGAGTTGAAAACTTGGATGAAAAAAAGAAACCTGCTGTGCTTAATCTTGGGGGGAAAGGGGTGACAGCCACCACCAACATTTGGTATTTTCCATGCCTGAGGAACCTTACATTTACATCTAGTCTGAAAAGCCTGAAACTGAATTTTGATCACAGGCCACAACACTAACCTATGAAAGCCTCTTTCAAAGCCATGAAGTTTTCCCTCCATTTAAAAGCTAGGATGGAACTGACAAAGTAGTTTTTCCTACACTTGGAATACAGTGGTGTTAGCTTTCCACATTGATTTATAAACACAAAAAAAAATCCAAAAATATTTTGGCTCTATTGTAGTGACCTGCAGCAGGAACCTATGGCCTAGTAAAATGAACTTTAAAAGGCCAAACAAAGCAAAGGTCTAACATCTTTCCAAAGATGATCTTTTAGAAATAAATAAAAAAGAAGGAGGAAAAGTACAGTACACTCACCAAGCGTGTGTTAACAACAGGGAACAGCAATGCCAAGAGGGCCCCATTCAGCATATGCATCTGCAGCCTTAGAAAAGAGGTTTGATATTATTTTTATGGATGGAAATAAAATATTTTATGTAGTATCTATTCAATAAAAGGTAGCAAGAGATTTAAGAATATTCTTCTAGCTTGAATTTGAATCAAGCCACTGTTAAATGAAATAACCACAACAAAAACCTCTCTTTAAATAATTTCCTAAATTAGGACTGCTTTCTATAATGAGCTTTGGATTCCTAGAAAGCCTGGACTGCCCATTTGTGTTAATCCCATTCGTGATGCAAGCTGCTAAATAGTTGGAATTTTGCTGTTCGTTTGTCTTTCAGAGCTCAAAATAGCCTATTTGATAAAGGTTTTCCCTGCAGTCTAACTCCATAATGGTACAGCTTCAAAGTAAAGCTTCAGGAATTTGGAAGAAGTCCCTTAAATAAAATAATTACATTTGTCAAAATGCAACAGCAAGTCCTAAGCAAAGAAGAAGGCAGGAAAGTAGTAGTATAATACTGCATTTTGTACAGTTGTTGCACCACAAGAACACAAAAACAGTATCAGTACTGTTTCAGTCTACTTTACATTAAGACACAAAGTAAAGAATAAACTGTCTACAACCACTGCCTGTCATAGACTGTTAGGAATTTAAAAGTAACTTAAGGGAGTAAAAGGGCCAAATTTCAAACCAGTTTTTCAAATGTAATTTATATGCTGTCAGGTGTTAGAAAGGCTCATTCTGAAAAAACAACAAATATTGTGGTCTCCGCTCTGTGACCAGTCTTTTGCAAGTACAGAGTAAACCCAGGATTTCCTGGACACCAGGCACACTTGCTACACTCTCTGTGATGGAGACTCTAATACAGCATCTCTGTTTTCAGCCTGCTCCCTGCCTAAATTAGGAACAGCAGGAAAAAGTTGCAGACAGACAGTAGCAGTTCCAAAATAATTCACAAGGTATGCCCCCCAGCATCATTTTTCCAGTCTCTGCCTAGACTACGAGAAGAAAGAGCCGAGTTAACTGTCAGGTGGCAATCACAGCCACTCCTGAGTACTACTCTGCCTGGGAAGCCCTGTCACCCTCCCCACAATGACCAGTTACCCCCCTTAGCTGCTTACTGGACTCTACCGAAATAGTCCAATAGAGCTCCCTGCACATTAGAAACTCTTGTGGTTCCTACAGTTGGTAACAATACACAGTGTTTTAGAAAAGATTGCATAGGTTTGAGAAATACCCAAGGCAGTAAGAAGTTGCTTTTACTATTTAACTTATATCCACAGTTTTAAAACTAGACCCATATTGTATGCATGGCCTCAATGAAGCCCAGTTACTAATTTTTAGTGAGGATAACAAGGAGGTACAAGACACATGCCATAACTTACACAAGGCCGTACATTAATCTGTAGAAAGACGCCTACATTCTCCTCTGTTACTGAGCTAATCCATGCTGCTAAGCGAGGCCAAAACCACCAGTACAAAAGAACCGAGAGTATGGGGCTCAACACCCACCACTTAAGCCCTGATGCTTTTCAAGGCGTCAATCCAACCAATATACCTTTCCAGCTGGATATGTATCTTAATATTTTATGACTTGAGCTGTGATTAACTTCTAAAATACATTATGCAAGTAGACAGAAACATAGTAAGGAAGAGGCATTACCTGAAGAGAATCATTGCAATCCGACATGGAGGGCAGGCAAGAAGAAAAATCTGAAACGTTAGAAACAAATTTAAATTAATGATATGATCTCTTTTAGGCTCCATTTTCTATATCTTTCTTTCACAGTTCTGTACGTCACAAAGAAGAACCGATTTACAGCAGAGCTAGAAAAGACTAAAAATCTCAAACAAACTAAAAGGTCTCATATTACCTATATATGAAAGTATTTAAGGGGTATGAGCAGCACCCAGGGTTTGGCTTCTGCCAGTGCCTAAGAAACAAGTCAAATTCTGTGATATTGTCATTATAAAAGGCCTCTCATAAAGCAGATATCGCTTTACTACAGCAGCTCCCTTAGCCCTCAGTCATGATAAGGTCCTTGCTGTGCTCAAGACCAAGCATTTCCAATGACAATACTTCCCTTCGCTTCAGCAGCACAGGACCCAGCTCTTGAAGATCTCATGCGAGATGGCTGTCTATAAAAGCCTCTTAATGCTTCCCAAAATAAGGCTACCACAGTATCTGCTCTATGCATAAGCTTAGTGGTCATCTCTAAATACGTCCATTGCCACACTCAATAAAGTATTTTTAAAGTACTGTAAAAACGTCACCGATTATTAGCTACCTGTGTCACAAGACTGAAAGTAACTAAATACAATTGGAGCCACATGGTTGGTTTTCTTTACAGGCCATACTCCTACAATAAATAGGACCTGATTTAAATTTTTATGTAATAAAGTATTGTTGATTTACAGCAATTCCCCATATAAATTTAGTGACCTTTAATTTAAATTTGATCACTTTTTGATACTGCTGTCCAAAACCTCTCACAACTACTTAAAATACTTCCTATCAGTAAGTCTTAATCTAGATATTAAAATATTACTACATAAGGGTTCAGTGATAAAAATCCTGTTTGGCTTTTTTTTTTTTTAATATTGTTCACTACAGCAAAGAGAGACTTTGGCCTACGGTCTGATAAAAAATATATGAGAAAAAAAAACAGATCACACTTTTTACTGTTGTTGTTAAAATAAATACCCAATAGATTATTTCACTTCCAACCTACAAAACAAACTATCATTAAGTCACTTCAAGTGGGAACATTTGGAGAATACGTCTGCTTTGTGGACGAGTCAGATTAGACAACTCACCAAACATGTTTTTTGAAATGTTGCAGGACTGGGAAGAGGCCTCTGATGTATATTTTAATTAATTACTACCAGATCATGTACTTGCAGCAGCAACAGTAGAAATGTTGAAGTCTGGATCACACTACTGAGCCCTTGTGTATAAAAGGGGCTTGCTGGAATTTGTACATTTATTTGTATGGTAATGACAAATATTTTATTTTCAGCGCAAGTTCTTAATATACAGCCATTTATTTCTCTGATCCACTTACCTGTACATTTAATTCAAGTCAGTCTCATTAATTGTTTAGAACATGTATGCACACAAATTGTTTTTTGTAAGTCACAGCAAGAATATAAAGGCACAGCAAGAAAGAGGCAGCGATTAAATTTCACTGGATGTACCCCAAGGCGTTTTTTAGCAAATACTGTTAAAATCAAATCTGAGTTTCTCTGAACTCTTGTATTTAGAAAACCAGTAATTTCAACTCATCAGGGCAGCTTAAGAGTAAAAGAACATAACAGATGCACAATGACAATCCAGTAACGGATGCCTTTTTTGTGCTGAGAAAAAACAAAAATCTTAGAAGAGGTCTATGTATCACCTTGCACAGAAGGCCCATGTGGCTTCTGGGAAAAGTGTCTGACACTTACTATGCTTCACTATTCCATTGTGTATTTTTGCAATACACTTGCTAACTATCTAAAGTTCCTGGAATTCTGGACTATATTTTCTCTTCTTTGGAGACCGTAAGTGTCTTCTACAGGTCTCTTATAATAACTATTTTTTCCCATGCTACTTGTATCTATTAGTCAATCTTTTTAAACATGCTATGTTGTATGTCAGCAAAAGGAGATATGATATTTAGAGTCTCACTAGTTCATCCAGAGTTTTAAATTCAGATTATTTTATGATTTCCCTAAATTCAGAAATGTGACAGAAGATACATGTTTCTTTTGAAGCACAGTTCGTACCTTCATGGAAGAAATCTCTGTTCTTCCAATACAGAATTTTTCTTTCTTTTTATTTCCTACATCTTAAAAAAACAAACTAACTAACAAAAAAAACCAGATTGACCTTTTTCTCTATATGTACAAAACTGTCAAACCAGAAATGTCTTAATCACACCAGTCATTTCTTTTTCTGACACACTGCAGAGAGCTCCAACTACCACACAGTAGAGCAAAAAGTACAACACAAGTCTGTGTGCTGTCTAAGTCTCACCACTGAGGATAAGAAATAGCTAGTATCAAAAAAGGATGGCATTGTTACAAAGACCGAGATGGACATAACAATCTAAAATACTTCACTACCATGGAGACAGGCAAAGAAGAGAACAAGATTCACAGCTGTTTATTTTTACATCAACTCTACTGCAAGAAACACAGTTTGAGGAACTAATGAGGGAAAAATAAATATTTATTATTTTTAAGCATGCAAGTCCCTCTGTTATGAGGGACCTTTCAGAAAATAAACCCGTCTTCCATTTTTTTTATGACAGCAGAGAAATTGTAACTAGAATGTTTATGTTAAAACTTCAGGATCATTAATAGATCTTCAAATGTTTCACTTTCAGCAGTTTAACATCAAGCACTTTCTAAATATGTATATACTCTCTGTGATAAATAAACCTCGACTTCTTAAAAAGAATGTTTTACAAGACACCCTTGTATCTGATTTCCAAATCACTGTATCACTGGGTAGATTCAAACATTTATAAAAAGTATCAACATTCAGCTCAGAGTAATTAGCAGCCTTGAAATACCTAGTTCACAGCAGACAAGCTCACAAGCTGTACCACAAGCGTCCGCATACTTATCCCATGATCATATTACATTTCACTGCCATACTGGAAATAAAATCCTTTGCCTTGCAGGAGGAAACAGCTATGTTTTATAAACCAAACAATGTCACATTAAATTAGCGGCATGGCTGCGAAGAGTTCTCAGCCTCTCTTTTCCTGCTGGAACTCCCAAGGTTTTAGTCACTCGGGCTAGCACGGATGTTACCCCCTGGGCCCGCACAGCACGGAGTTCCAGTGCAAACAGGGCAGCGAGTCTTTTAAAGCACACTGAAGTAGGCTTCTCCTTGCTCAGGGCAGAATAACTAAATTTTCCAGTTTCGAAGAAATACTAAGAAACAACTTCAATGTCCCTCCTTATTCTGTCAGATCTGTTACCTGTTACATTTTCACATTACAAACAAAAAGGACAAAAGAATTAATCAGAAATCCAAAACGTACAAAAGTAACCTTTTTAGGAGGGAAAAAATAAGCTATAAAATATACATTGTCTGATAGGCTCAATTCTGGGAACAGTTCTGGTCATTCCCTTCCCCTTTACCTTCCCCCTCTCTCTCAAAAAAAAGAGCAGATTTAGAAAAGGGTTGCAAAGGTCAACAAGAATGATCAAAAAGTATAGAACATCTTCCATACATGGATTGATTTAACACATTAATACTCTTTGATCTCTAAAAGACTATAGGCTAATGAGAGTGAGAGAAAGAGAGGGTACCA
The DNA here is from genome assembly GCA_002844005.1 of Limosa lapponica baueri. Lineage (NCBI taxonomy): Eukaryota > Metazoa > Chordata > Aves > Charadriiformes > Scolopacidae > Limosa > Limosa lapponica. Next base: position 73,858 of record KZ506896.1, on the reverse strand, counting down.
AGAGAGGGTACCAAACCGTGAGTGGCCTTGAGGAAATGTATAGATAACAAGTCCTAGGTGGGGACAATATTGTGAGTCAGGATGTCCAAGTCTTTCACCAGCACAGGACCAGAAGATTCTACAATTGTTCTCAGGCAATAAACTGCAAGGACACTCGTAACACTGGTCAATCTGCAAACTGAAGTTCACTTCAACCTTGAGGACCCAGATGAAATTCTATCAATCTACTTCCTAATTGCTCTGCAAGACCATAAATATCATTGTCCATCCCCATGGGAAATATTTCTGGCATGAGGAACTGCATGGCCAGCACCTCCCTGCATAAGCCCAAACACAAAGGTCACATCACAACATGTGATGGATCAGCAGGGCCGTGATGATTTGGAGACTGCAATGTACAGGATTGCACTGCTTAACCGCTCCTTCACCCAGAAGGTTAATACCCATGCTATTTTTCTGCCTGTAGTAATTTAAAATTTTCTAAAAGAAATGTGTGTGAATCTGTCATTCAGTATTTGATGGAGTTCCCAAGAAATACCTTTTGAGTTCAGCAAACTTTAACAATCATTATTTCCTTAAATCTGCTTGTATTATTCATTTGTCTCAGTGTAGCAGGTAGAAGAGCCTGTATGTAAAGGGACTATTCTGAAGACGATAAGAAGATACCATTGTATTAGTTTATTCAGAAAAGTTATTTGATAGATAGCAATAGGCAGCTATTCTGAAGTATTACATTGGCCCTCCACAAATCCCTGTTAATTTCGCTCCCTTTTTAATCGCTAAAAGAAAGCAGAGCCAAACACTGGAAACATTACTGTTAAAAAGGAACTGGATAGCTGGAAAAAAACAGATCTTTTTTCCTAAACTCATTTTTAGAAGTCAGAATTTACCAAAAAAATTACTCCTTGACATTGCAATAGTGTCTCTAGGTAAAAGTCAAACTCACATGCATAGAAAAAAGGCTAAATATCAACCAAAATAAGATAGTATTTTGCAGTTAGCTTTTTTATTTATTATATCTCTTTCCTAGTGCTAAAATATGACAGGAATAGGTACCCAAATTTCAGAAGTGCGGACAAAAAATCCAGTACTGAAACAAACACTCCAAAATCCACAAGAGATTGCATCATCATGAAACCAAAAAGAACTACACTAACTTTAATCTGACCTCCCTTTAATACAATCCAATTTCCAAATCTCTATGCAGTGTTAACCCCTGACAGTATTTTCACTTCTTGCACTTCAAGCATTACATGCTGCAATTTCCACATTAATTTGTAACTATTAGAGGTTTCCATTATTTGATTTTTTTTAAGTTCATACAGAAAAAATGTTATTCAATGTCTTTTAGAGATTGTACATGTAGACTGCAGCAATGGGCAAGTGCATTGGTACAAAGAAGTGGAAAAAAGTAAAGCACACAAACCATCAAACGTATCTGGTTTCCTATTTTCCGTTTAACTGTATTGCTAGATTGAAAATACTAAGAAAGGAAAAGATTTTTGTTGTTGTATAATTGTGTTTTTAATCCAGCAGTGCCTCTACGGTACATTTGTTATGGACTACTCTTTTTTTT
>KZ506896.1:40835-71042 GCA_002844005.1 Limosa lapponica baueri | reverse complement strand
GTTCCAAACCTCTACAAAATATTACACGTAAGAGCTCCCTTCAGAAGTATTTTAGTGATGCTATTTTTCAGTTAGTACACTGGGGCAGAGAGTGCAGTCAGAACTTGTCATGAAAGGCTTTTCTTCAACAGTCTTCATACTGCTGAGACAGAAAGATGCCTAACACAAAGATCATCTTGTTTGATCAGAAACAAACTAAAAAGACAAAAGATGACAATTGAAAAGGTAGCAGGGGAAGAAAAGAACAAGTCACACAACTCTAAACATCCCAGATTAAACATCACACCAATGAGCACTTAAAATATCAATAGGAACACTGGCAGATGTCTGAGTAGAGTTGTTCCTGGCAGAAGATGCTACAAGATGTCTCTGGCTAAGCATGCTACAAGTAAAACTGCTTCATCTCACATATGCAGCACAGATTTCATTTACCTTTCAAAGCAGCAGCTTGTCTGTCCCCGAGCTGCCTGTTTGATTTAGTACCACATTGCAGCTGGCTGGAAATGTATCCTTCTTTTCAAAAATTCCAGTCATGATCACTTAACCAGGTCATAAATTGATTGGTTTAGTATACTATTTCCAAATTAAAACTTCAAGAGGTTAGATTTTAATTTCTACTTGCAATATTCAGAGCAATGTGAAAAATTCACTGAAACTGGATTAATCCAAAATTGGAATGAATTTTAAAAGAGACACACACACAAAAAAAAAAAAAAGAGACAAGATTTAGTCAATCTGCTCTGAACTAAAAATCTTCACCCCTTCTTAGGTGTATCAAACTACCCTCCAGAGCAGAAGAGATTAAAAGGTATGTTTAAACGGCTAACATTCAGTGGTAAGGTTAAGTGTATTTTACCGTACATGTGAAAACCATCCATTTTGCCCCACAATGGTAAAATGTAAGACAAGGAAGATTCAAGCAGCTGGATAATTTAAAAGATGTAAATGACTTTGTTTATTATAAGATTAATTCTTTAATTAAGTTCAAAACAACCACCCTATCATTTATCAGAGGTAATGGTTTAACAACTCCATCATACAGCTTTGATTCAGCATCTAGGTATGTTAGATGTCAACTATTTTTGTATAAACTATAAATTCAGCACAGGAGAGTCATATCACTTAAAAGCCATCTGTTTGCCTTCTAAAAGGTAACTTTAAAAAAAAAACAACAAAACAAAAACCCCACATAACTGGGGTTTGACAAGTTCAGACTGACAAATCTGAAAAGAGAACAGATATCAAAAGATGTTACATTCTCTCTGCTAAATAGCAGCAATTTGAATGTATTTCATGTTTTAGCATAAAAATCACAGCTGCCTTACTGCAGCTGTCAGACAGGTTCAGGGATTAATTAATATGTCCTGTGGAATCGTTAATCTAGCATTAACAGTACTTGTGATTCAAAGCAATATTGCTGCAGAGCATTCAGTAATACTATGGTAAAAGTTTCTGTGTCATATAAAGCAGACTCAGGAAACAGAAGAAGAAGCTGCCTGTCTGTCCTTCCAACCCCTTTCCCAGTTCTACCCAGAGATGAAAGTGTAGTAAATTGAACACTTTCCACCCTCTACAATCTAGCGTCTTGTAAATTCTATATGTTGATTGGGACATTCTAGATTAGCCTCCCTTTCCACAGGCTTAGTTTGTTTGCTCGACAAGCCTGTACTTCTTCCCTTTTTACAGTCTTAGGTGAAAGATCTCTAGAATTCTTGTATTTTAGGATTAATCATTAACATAAGACTCAGGTCTTACTGTGTGTGCAGTAGCATTAGTTATCACATCTTAGGAATTAGTGTTTCAGAGAAAAAGTGCCACTGAGGTTATTTTCCTTCCTTTTTCTCTAATCACTGTCAGCACCAGCCCTTCACTAGTAGTGGGTTACTTCCTTCTCCACTCCTAGCTTAGTGCTTTAGCAAAAGCTGACAATCAAAAACTTATCTGGGGGTAAAAGAACAAAAAAAAAGGGTGTGTTTTAAATATATATATATATATTTAAAAGTCCAATTTCTTAAGAAAATTTAATTTGCACTGAATTTAGATTAACTTGCATTTTCATCTGTCAGTGACAGTGTGGAAGCTTGCATGAGTTCACAGCAAGATTCTCATCCCCACAGTCACATACATTCACTTTTGTTACTTTGTCCCCAAGCATGATGTTTCACATCGGTTTCCTATGGAAGCAAAACCGTCATAGAAAACTCCTGCTTTACTCTGACTCAAGTCACCAATACCTTTTTCTTGTCACAGTTCCTCAATTTGTAGGATTTTGCAACAGAAATTCATAACCTTTAAAAACAGCAGGAAAATGAATATCTAATAGCTTTATTATTACAGATAATTTTTGCCAAAGAAACAGAAACAGTAACACAATCCAGAAAAATCCAAGGCGTGTAACATCATATTCCCGCTAATTTAAGTTGGCATTTCACTAACTACCAAAGTATTAAAATATAAACAATTCAATTCACTTGACACTGAGTACTTGGCAATCTGAATTAATGTAAACCCTTACCACATCTATCTAAAGCCCTGAGGAAGTGTCACGAGAAACATGAGTCCCATTACACTCTTCACAGGTTTCAAATTCACCCTACAGAACTCATTCTGGGCAAACATCAACTCAGTTCAAATTGCTACAGTGGATGTGGCTGATGTACAACCACTGCAGTAAAACTCATCATCTGTGACCAGGAGTGTAAACATTTACAGCAGCGCGAGGAAGACAACAAAGGAGGGGGTTTAGAATGGAAATCATTAGATGAAAGTCATCCCAATCCCTGGAATTTATAAGATGTCCAATATGGTTACTACTGCTGTTTGATTTAGGCAACTGCCCCACTGAAGTTCCTAAAGGCCTCAGGCAGCTATTCCTGAAACATCAGTTTAAGCTGCTACATGGAAAGGTGTGACAAACTGCTAAATATGTTAAAAAATCCACCCTAAAAATACATTAAAGCCAACAGTGATACATTACAACACTGGATAGTACACTGAAACAATTAACAGCTCCATTCTGAAAAAAAAAAAAAAGAAGGAAAAAGAAAAAGAAAAAAAAGAAACAGAAGAGGAAAAAAGAATTTTAAAAGGCCTGTCTCTCCACAACATGTTGCTCAAAGTACATATGTTACACTTTGATTGATATTTGCTTTAAATCTATTATGATCTCATCAAAACAAACCAATATCTGATTTCCTAACTATTCTTCTAATGGCCTTTAGATAATAACGCTCAATGTAAATATTTGGGGTAAGAGAAAGTTAACCTTTTTCATCTAGAATCTCCAGTCATGCAATTCCTATTCACTTTTAGGGAGTAAGATTACTTCTTGTCAATTCCCCGCTTCTTACATTCTTCTCTCCTAAGAATACACAGAATAAAAGAGAGAATTACCAAAGTATGCATTCTGTCCTCAAGCACAGCAGGTATTTCCAGATTCTAGCAACTTCAAAACAAAGGCTTAACCTAGAGCTTTAAACTCCAGTTCCTCAACCAGAAGGGCAGCAGGGTGTATTACTGTGATCCCTATCACCTTGACCAAAGCACGCGCAATTCCAGCTCAAGATAAAGCATGTACTGGCCGAAGCTTGTCTAAATTACAGTGGCTGAACTGTAATCTATTCAAACAAAGAAAACTGGGGTTCGCAGCCATAAGACACATTTGCTATTCTTTTTATACTAAATTAAAAATTACTACTATTTCTGACTAAGAATCCTTGCCTTGCCTCATATTGATATTTCTCAATTTCTCTAGTATATGATGGGATTTACTAAAAATATGGTGAAACAAACTATATACAGTATCAAAATTATGACATAAAAGGTTTTCATCAGCTCAATAAATAGTTATGACATTAATTATGGTATCGGTTAAAGCCTCTAAAATTCAGTTGACAGTGTTTTTAAACACAACAAAATCATTGCTTAAAAATAAATTGTAGCAATTAAGGAAAAATTGATGGTTATTGGAACCAAGGGCAGATTAAACAATACAAGCAAGCCATGGGTTTTTTTGAAAGCCAAACTAACAGTTGTCGAGCATCCCAGACCCAGCGTAAAGGACATGATGACCTGTCACTTCATATCTATGTCCCTGGCGCTACTATCATCCTTCTAGCAGTAAAATCCACTCTTTTGCAAGAAATAAGGCTTGTCACCATGAAGTACTGGTGCTTTCAGTCCTTTAATTGTACTTCACCTGCCCTTTTTCACCACACACTATGATGAATTTCCTCTCCAGCAACCAGCCTTCAGAGGAAATATCACAAGTTAATTTGCAGTTGTAAAAAAAACCATAATACTTTTATTACGCAGATCTAAAAATCAAGCTGCATTCTTCATAATCTGGTATGTTTGTAAGCTGTGATTAGGTACATCTTCCACTTAAGTGATGGAAGTTATGTCTACCAGATAGTGTTTCAGAGCACTGAAAGGGTTGTTGGCCTTGCTACAACAGTCTCACGCACCTCCTAAATTTGGGAATAAATCATACTGTACTCCAAATATATAGCTTTGCTTTTCTCAAATATTTTTTTACAATCCTTAACATACCAAATTCTACTAAATTTCAGTTTTATCATATCTCCTGAAGCTGAGTCCTGTCTTCTGAGGTGCTTTAAAAATTACAAGTTCTGCAGGTAGGCAGTACCAGGTTTTGGAACGTAGGAGGTATACACAAAAATTATGTAGATAAGGGAAATTCGCACACATACAAAAAGGAAGATCGAGACACCTACATTTACAGACTTACATTTTGAAAAACATATATATATTCATAGGAAATTTTGCATTCACTGCTCAATTTGCCATCTTGCCCAAAAATCTTAATATACTAAGCAGTGAACAAAACTATTGAAAAAATCTTCAATTTAGAATACTGCTACCTTTCAAAAACTGAATAACTCATTAAACTTTTACTTCCAGGCTGTTGCTTATATAACCCAATACCATTATTCAGTGTAATTTCTATTAAAATTTACTGAATTCCTATAATCAAAGGTTCTTCATACTCACTTCCCAAATAAGAGTTTAATTTTAATTCAAGGTTTTGAAGAGACAGAATACAGAAAACTATACACAATTTAACTGGATTACAAAACATTTAGGAGCAGTGTATGCAAATTAGACCCAGATTCGCACTCAAAAAATCACATTTAACCACATAATCAGATCTTTTCCAAGGTTTTAAAAAAAAAAAAAAAAAGGAGGGGAGAGAGAGGAAGATAATTAATAAGTTATATGTTGGGACATATTCCCAAATGATGCAGAATTCAGTCAATCTATGTTTATTATGTAAGTTCTGAAAACACCCATTGTTTCCAAAAAAACAGTAGCCTCTTTTGCAGAGGACAGAAAGGATCCAGGTCTCTGAAGAAGCTAAAACTGAAAATAATGAACACAGGATTTAGTATTTACTGAACTGCAGATGCACTTAGCCCTGGTTTTAGTTATGCAAACATCAGATTGAGATCACTGGACGAAACTAGACTCCTCTATACTTCTTTTTCTTGCCTTTTTTCCACCTATCACTTCCCCTTTAGTTTACTTCTCTTTGCTGAAAAAGATCACTGATTGAAGTAACCACCCAGCAATACTGGTGTTTCCTACAAAAATATTTTCTTTATTTCAGATAGATGTCAGTTCTAAACTGTCTTAAGTGCAATAATTCAGTGTAGAATTGGAAGAGAATTATGACAACTTACCAGCTGAGGGTTTACCACCGAGAAATGATTCTGTAGGAAGAACATTTGCAACCCTCTTCTCAAAACAAGAAAAAAATAATTCCAAAACTCATTTTATAGATTGGTATTAAGTCACCATTCTGGAAGAAGGCATTAGCATATTAAAATCAAGGAAGATGACAATTTACAACAGTTTAAGAGAAGGACTAGCTGTACCTATCAATAGTGCTGTAATTGGTTACTGGGTGAATCCTCTCTCTTACACTGCTGAATCAGAAACTTAAAAGATTTCCTTCACATCCCTGAAAGGGATTAATGTCTTAAAAATATAACACTTGATAACCTAAATATATGCTGAATTTTTTCCTGCTATACGAAGGAGGATAGGTTTGCAACACCCTACTGGACTTAATGTTTCCCCTTTAGGACAGCCTTTTATGCCAAGTTTACAGCATTACCGTTGGTCTAATCATAACTTTAGTCCTAAAAAGAAAGTGTTGGGGTTTGTTGGGTTTTTTTAATAGTGTATCCAAATAACTTTCAGTAAGACCATTCTTTATACAAAGAGCTTAGTATGAATTCCTTTATAGACTTCCACTCCTCGCTGCACCACATACTAACTATTGTACTGCACAAAACCATCCCCACCTAAGAGCTGTCAAAGAAGCCACAGAGGCTTCCATTTCACCTTTGGTTTTTTATATATATATAAAAAAAATGAAGTATTTTTCTCTCAATGATGCTGCACTTATATCACCGGTGAAAAAACAGTATTGCCCTTCTTCCTCCAGAAGCCAAACCCAAGACCAGGGCTGGAAACGAGGAGTACTGTTTCTAGATAACCCAACTAGGGGGCAGGACAGCAATAAATTCTCTGAATCTGATTAACCATGAGGACTGTTTAGGCAGCTAGATATGCTCATTTGATTGACACTTCATCCTTGCAATGACACATCTGAACTAGTTCCCACTTAGGAAAAAGATTTGATTTGAACACAGGTTGGTGTCACAGGCAGAAATTAAGACACCTGGTTGAAACAGACTCATTTGACGAACTCAGTATCCACTGTATTACACAGTTTTGTCTGCCCAAATGCACCACAGATGTCAATCCCATTTTATTTTGTGATTTCATTTCAGTCTTAGGTCTTCTAAAAGCAAGAGTTTTGCATTTATGCAGAGAAAATCTGAAGGATAATTTCCAGTTCCAAATATTTTTGGCTCAGAGCCCAAAGCCTTTGTTGGTCTGAGCTGAAACAGTCTCAGCTGAAGAAAAGGAAAACAGAAATTGAGTGAAAGAAGAGACCTTTACCAACAGCTACTGTTGGCTTCCCTTTGAAGTAATTTTTACTGTTGTAGCATGTTTCATCTCTTCACCTCCTACTTTGCTCATCCTGATGCTTAAGCACAGCAGCAGGATTAAGTATGAACTACTCTAAGAATGTTAAGTGAAGGATAAATGATAAATGCATATATTTAATCTTCCCAATCTGTTGCCCTCAGCAAATTCAGGCCAGAAAAACAATGCTTTCAAGATTACACCTTCTATGTATTACTTTTCTGCTGATGGAAATCATGGACTACCTTTGCATCTCATCTCTTTTTCTCAGCTGAAAGCTGTTGGTTTTGCAGCCATTTTCATTCTCCACATTAAGCCCAGGCCTATTTCTAATACATCTGTTTGAGGATGAAGAGGCATGACTTCTTAATTTTGCTGACCTATCCATTTTCTCAATTTCACAAATGCTGGAACACCATTTCTAATGAGTAATTAGTATAGAATTATTTAAAAAAAGCTTCACAATTGGTCTGAAAGATTTCAGAACTGCCCATGCCTGACTACAGAGGTTAAGTCTCTGCCATCCTAGGGGAGAGCATTAGTAAATGACGTAAACAATATTAGCTCCCCCATTTCTGTATAAGCATTAGCTTTTGCTGAATACTTATCATAACACATTACAATACCATATCAAGCCAACTAAACTTTCAAATCATAATTTAACATATCTTCACCTTCTTCCTAGAGAATTAATAGGAAATTTTTCCAGTAAACATTGAGTATTTCCAAGAAATGGAATGTAGCTATATTATTTTACCTTAATCACTTCTACAGCTCTTTCATACCAGTATTTCACAGTAATTGTTACCACTTCATGGTAAGCAAGTGTCCTATCATGTAAATTACTGAGATAACATTGCATCATAGAATCATAGAATGGTTTAGGTTGGAAGGGACCTTAAAGATCACCGAGTTCCAACCCCCGGCCATTGGCAGGGACATCTCCCACTAGACCAGATCACTGCTTAGGAATTTACATAGCTGACTAATTAAGTTCTGGAACTATAAGTTAATTGCTGTAAAGGTCTTGAATATTGCTGTAAGAGCTTGTGTTTCCTGTCTTGAAATAATACACATCTCCCTCAAACCTCTACTACAACCAGAAAAGATGTTTCCATTCCTGTTTGGAAATCCTCTCCAGGAGTGAAACCAACTACTGGCTTGATCTAATACAGCCCAGATCGCTCAGCATTCTGCAAAGGAAGACCAAGAATGCCATCAGTCTGATTGTCATCTGTTACGGATCTCAGACAGATGTTGTTACCATGGCAGCTTTTATGAAAACCTTTTTAACATTCTTCTATTAATTCTTGAGCTTAAATTTTCTAAGCTGTCGTGATAAGAGTACAATATGAGAAAAATTAAACAAAATAATTTTTGACATCTCCCACACTCCTTACCAAGCTCAGTGAAACTGGTAGTTAAGTACGTGCACCGGACTATTGATAAACAGAGCTTGTAAGCTTTAGATATCACAGTTTGGTAACTGTTTATGAGTGTTTCCATTATCTTGGAAGCTACACAAATTGGACATTATCACACATCAACAACCAAACCACATGTCATTAAAGCACATAGCTTATCCACAGGTATTAAGCCAGATCATTTTGTTCACCCCATGTACGAGACACTGGTGACACTTTTTTCCTTACTATTCAGCTTCAAAAATTAGAAGGGTAAACCAACATTGTCTGCACAAAATAAAGAGCAATTTGTTTCTTCAACACCTTTGCAAAATACATTCACATCCCTAAAAGTCACTTACTTGAAAACGTTGTACGTAAGTTACATAGCCGCTTTAGCAATAATCTTGTTTTCATTAAATTTAGTACAAATTTTACCACTGCTGTCAGTGGAAACAGCGTTTTCTGTTATTGAAACAAGGATTAGGTGAAAGCAAGTGGTGAGATAGCCTTAATTTTTGCATTTTCAACCAGAGATTTGGACATTAGTCATAGCTACGATATCACCTTTTCATTTCACTTGGTTTTTTCATACATTTCAATTCAGTTGATTAAAAACTAAGCCAGTTTTAAAATGTTTATACATTTAGTGATGCACTTCTGGTACACAAACCCACTGTGGGGAAAAAATACTGCTTTGCAAATAGAAAACTAAAGCAAACTTCCCAGTGACTGTACACAAGCCTTACCTGCATCATAGTGACCACATGGCAGGGGTTCAGGAGGTAAATGACGGTCCTGGTGGCAAACTTGAAGCCCACCTCCAGCCCGAAGATGAGGCAGAGCACCACCAGCAGCACATTCTTGCCCAAGCTCTCCTGCTTAGTCTGGGGCTGCTGCAGCAGGTGACCCTCCAGCTCCCTGAAATGCAGCTGCCTGAGCTTCCACAGGGACAGAAGGATCTCCACGACGCCCACACTGAGGAAGACCAAACTCTCCAGAAGGCGCTGCTGCCCAGAGAGAAAGGCCGCACATTCTGGCCCTCCATTGCCAGCAAAGCTGGGGTCCACGCCCCCGTACATCCAGTCCAGGAGGTTATGGAGGCTGTAACGAGACATGCTGGGACGCTGCCTCTTCTCCTCCCCGTCACTGTCCAGGAACAGGTAGGAGCAAGATGGAATCCAAGCCAAAATGCTGTCGGGCTGACGAAACATGAAATGCAAGAGCGGCCCCTTTGTAGTCCCCTTCCTTCCCAAGCTTCAGGAGAAGCAACCGGCTCGGCTCGGGGCAAGGCTGATTTTGGCTTTTCCTTTCGATGCCCGGACGGAAGCCGCACGCAACAGCCTGTGAGAAGGGAGGAGCCACAGATGAATGGAGCCCGTCAGCCGCGGCGAAAGCCCCTCGCCTCAGGACCCCTCCTCTTCCCCGGCCAGCGCTCTCCGCCCGCCCCTGCCGCTCTCCCCTTCCTGGCCGCTTCGGGGCTGCCCCTCCCCGCAGGACAGTACTACAACCGGCCCCCCGCTCCGCTCCCTCCCTCCCGCCGCCCGCCCTACCTGCTCTCCCCGCGCCGCAGCCCGCCCAGCCCCTTCCCGCCGGGCGGCCACGGGCCCGCTCCCTCCGTCGGCTCTGTCAGGGAGCGCGGGGCGGCCGGGAGGAGGCAGGCCCGGCGCCCCCAGCCATGGGGCCGGCCTTGGCCAGGGAGGGGGAGGAGGAAGCGGCGCTCGCCTCAGCGGCGGCGCCGGCACGGCGAAGGGTACGAGCCCGAGCGGGCGGGCCGCTCCCCGCTGCTGCTGCTGCCGCCGCCTTCCCAGCGCCGCAGCATCACCCCACCGACGTGCCTGACTCACACCGAAAAATGGACGAGCCCGCCGGATTGGCGGCGGCCGGCCGCCCCTGCCTTCGTTCCCCTCCGCCGCGGCTACCGCGGCTTCCGCGGCGGGCCGCGCTCGCTTCTCCCTTGCGCTTCCTCCCGCCTGTTGCCTCAGCTTGCGCCCGGCTGCTCCCCTTCCTCCTCCGGGCAGCCGTCCGCAGCCTGTCCTGCCGCCCCCGCCCGCCCGGCTCCCCTGGAGGAAGGCAGGGGCTGGCCACGGTTCTCCCCTCAGCGCTGCCGGCGGGCCCATGACTGTTTGCCCACTCGATTCAACCAGCGGCGTTAACTTGATAAACGAGTTTCCCGAGTGCCGTTGCAGCGGGTATTAGTCGGGCAAGAAACTGCAGCCGCCTGTGTCTTGACGGCACAGCGTAGAAGGCCAAACTTGAGAGGGGCTTCTCTGAAGGGGGGTAAGTGAGGGACGTCGAGCGCGGCCCCCATTTGCACACAACACCGGGCCCGGAGCGGTGCAGGCCGGGCCTGGTTCCTGGGGGCGGCTGGTTTGTGTCTTTGTGAAGCAGTTGTACTGCAAATACAAGTTGTTTCTGTCAGAAAGGCTAACAGCTGCCTGAGAGGAGGGTGTAGCAAGGTGAGGGTCGGTCTCTTTTCCCAAGTAACAGGCGACAGGACAAGAGAAATGGCCTCAAGTTGTGCCAGGAGAGGTTTAGATTGGATATGAGGAAAAATTTCTTCATTGAAAGGGTTGTAAAAAATTGTAATAGACTGCCCAGGGAAGTGGTGGAATCACCATCCCTGAGGCTATTGAAAAGATGGGTAGGCGTGGTGTTGAGGGACATGGTTTGGTGGTGGTTTTGGCAGTGTTAGGTTGATAATTGGACTCGATGATCTGAAAGGTCCCTTCCAACCTAGATGATTCTATGGTTCTATAGAGATCTCGGTAGAGTAGTGTGGTAAGGGGATGTTGGTCAAGGTAGGTAGAACTGTGAGCAAACACACCCTGAGCACTATCTACTACGGACTTTATTTCTCATACGCTGCCTGTAGCACATCGCTCTCCCCTTCCTGGCCATTACAGGGCTGCCCTTCTCCACAGGACAGCACTGCAACTGCATTGACCAAACTGTTGAGCCTACTTAATTGAAAATAAAAGCAAAATTCCACAAATAAATATTAAAAGGCAAGGCAGATCTCTACTGGCTGAGTCAAGGTGATTTCTGTAGACAGAGAGGCAGCAACACCTGGGCTGTAAAGCTGGAGGCAGTGTCTGCATGCCCTTCTGCTGTGGAAGAAATTATTCCTTTTTTTGGAAAGAAGGGGGACCCACCAGGCTTTTCCAAGATCTTAAAGTTCTTCTTTCCATAATTAGAGCTTGATAAGAATTCTTCTACAAAATGCTGTTTTCTCAGTGTTTGCTGATTCATTAAAAGAGTTGCTGTTGATCTAATGATGCACAAATCTGCTGCAGAAAGTCAATTTGCAGAAATCAGATGCACAAGGGCACATTTATCCCAATTCTGAGTAGAATAGAAATAATAGTAAGGCTAGCTTGAGCACCTTACGAGGTGGCCTTCAGCACATGAAGAAAATATAGAGGAAGACAGGTAAGATTACTAAGAATAAGAAAGAAAGACTAAAAAAGGTATGCTGCAAAACAATTGAACTATCAAATTATCAGATAAAAACTGCTCTGTAAGTACATTCATACTAAGAGGAAGACAGAGAAAAAGGTTAATCCCCTACTCAACAGAGAAGAAAATCTGAAAATGAATTATAAAGAAAGCTGAAGTGGTTAGAGCCTTTATTGTATCAGACTTCCAAAAAAGATCACCTGCAAGCAGATTGTTAGAACCGGTGATGCCAAGAACAAAATTATCTCAGCCCAGAGTAGAGCACTCAGGTAAACCAAATGTTTTCAAATTGTTTGAGTCTAGTGAACATGATGACAAGACAGTTAAAGAACAAATTTAATTAAGAAAGTGAATGAGATGCAGAAAAAACAGAAGTTGCAACTGTATATTGCTATTATCAAAGCGGGGGACAGAGTCAGAGAAATACAGCTCAATCTGTGTAATTAATTTAAATCCCCAGAAAAAACCCTGGGACAAATAATCTCACAAACTATTATTAGCACCTAGATGATAAGCGGGGAATGATAGCAGTCAATATGGATGTGTCAAAAATAAATCATGCCACATAACTTGATTTTCTCGTCCAGTAAGGAACAGGCCTTGTGGATAGGACAGAGCTGGTTGTCAGTTTGATTAGGTTTTTGACACTTACATGACCTTTTCATTAAAAAGTTAGAGAAATACGGTCTGGAAAAAATGTATTATAAGGTCTACATGAAACTGACTGGTTAGTAAGCAGTAGTTCACTGTCAAAAGGGAAGAATATATTGCTGGGTTCCTAGAGCCTGTCTTCAGTCTGGGTCTTTTTGTTATTAACAATGTAAATAACAGAACAGAAAACATACTGAGGAGGACAATTAAATTTTAAAATAGTCTTGACCATTGAGAAACATGCTTTTTTTTAAAAATAAAGAGGATGCTCAGTGGGATCGAGTTGCATCATAGTTTAGCACATTATGCTGGTATAAATCATCGCTGCCTTTCCTCTTCCTGCTGCTACTCATTTTCTCTCACACTGTCTTATGACAGCATAAGATCTGCTGGGGCTATGTGGTTGACTATATGAGGAAGCGGATTAACATTACAATTATAATTCCAGAGGTAGTCGTAATCTGGAGCACTTTGCTGATCTATTTGATCCTACTTTGGATCATGGCACTGGATGAGACAACCTGCTGATTTCTTGTTTTTCTCTCATTTTCCACTCATTAGAAAGAAGGAACATAGTTGGTATAAAACTGGACATCCTGGTATGGTTGATATTTCTTTGCAGCAGCACAATATCGTTAATTTATGTTCAGATTGTGATCTGCTATAAATCCAAAAGATCTGGTTCTATGATCTTGATCTGCTGGGTGGCTTTGGCACAGTTCCCTCATTCTCTCTGTTTCAGCTTTGAAAAGTGCTCTGAAATCTGTGAATAAGAATTTAGTATTATTGACCAAACGCTAAGCCGTGGTTGTTTTCTGTTTGTTAACCATTTCTTCTCATCCTTTCGCTAAGTAATTTAGGCTCATACTAGGATCCATTGTAAACATATCTATCTCCTGTGTCAATAGAAATGGTTCTCTAAAAGCAATAAATTCCTGTAACCAAAATGTTTGCACAAGAGCTTGAGGCTTGTTCTTGTATCTAAGATGAGATTTATTTTTCTGAGTGTGGCTTTTTGAAATATAAAAATGGTGAAACCTAATGTTAATCCATGAAGAAGTGCCAGGGCCCTGAGTACACCAGGTATAGCCACCCGGAGCAGCCTTGCGTGGGGCTCCTACTTGCAGATCAACTGCCTGGGAGCTCCCTGTTAGCTCTGGCCCAGACCCCGCTCCTGCCCCAAGCTGTGCAGTTTGCAGACTTCTGTCTTTTGCTGTTCCTGACTTCCTGACCGGCTTCCCAGACTGGCTTTGGACCCGACTTGTCACTCCTCATTTCTCTAGTGATCACTGGACTCTCAGCAGAACCTGTCACTGTCCCCGGCCCTGCTCTGATGCCAGCCTTCGTGCTGTGGGACTGCACCCTTGTTGGCAAGGTTGCTGCCCCTACCTGTGGTCGCCCTTGGCTCCTGGATTGCCTGCCTTGGTGGAGCAACCCCCTCTCTCGCTGCTCCCTGACAATGTGTGAAGTTTGAAGTCAGCTTGTGGAATGTTGCTCCCTCTGTAAAACAAACCTTTGCATCTTATCTCTCCCTAATGTATCATTTGCAAATTCCATCTTAAGTAAGCCTGGAAGTAAAGGCAAGGCCTGATGTCTTGTATGTGGTAGATACTATCAATAAGCATCAGAAGTTGAACTTCAAAACAGAGGGTCTAAAAGACTGTACTTCTTATTCAAAAAAGCATTTAAGCACATGCTTAGCTTAAGCCTGTCCTCAAATCCTTTGAATTTAAGTATGGAAATTGAGACCTTTTCTCAACATCAAACTATATCGCTCTACTTCAGAAACGTGATTCTACACATCAGTATGTAGTGACACCTGTAGATTTACTAGAAACTGCGTGTCCGTGTGGTATAGTTGTTTAAAAAAAAAGAAAACCCACAAACAAAATGCGCAACAAAGTAAAATAATATTTTAAGTATTGAAATGTTTCTGGCAAAGAACAGTTCTCACAGGTATAGCTGAAGTCATCATCAGAGTTACTTTAACAGTGGAGCTGTTATTTATTGTGCACTTTTGTGCACAAGGTAATAAATCAAATCTAATGATTGGGAATTTAATAGAGTCTTCTAGCTGATGGAAAACTAGATTGTTTAAAGTGTCAGGATGAACAATTAATCCTTTATTTGTAACTCATCATGTATTATGCAAAAACAGATGACCACAGCTTTAGGAATAATATCCACTATAGTGTGGGTACTAATGTAAAGTTAGAAATACATAAATAAACTTAGAGGGACCGACGTCTTATTAATGGCTGGAGCTGGATGCAATTGTCAGGTCTCTGAGCACATTCCCCACACTGTCCTCTGACACCAGTCTGTTGGTTTGGGGCTGATGCATCTCTTCAAAGCGTAGGGAAAAGGGGTTTTATTCCTGCTTCTTGAAAGAAACCTGAAGCATAAAGCAATTGTGTCTTGTCTAATTTTACATAGTCTGTGGCAGTCAGGACTGTCCCAAAAACCTTCCCACTTCATCATGTCTGGAACTCTTCCATTTTGTCCTCTCTTCCATTTCCTCCTTTCTTCTCCCACCTTTGTTAGACATTTCTTGGTCAGCCGTGAGGGACACAGTCTTGTGATGCTGACCACGCGTTGGAGACGAGCTTGCTTTGTTCCCACAGCTTGCAAATTAGCATTATTGTAGTTTTATGTGCTTGGTCTAGATATTGAGAAGAGAGACTTGCATGAATTCCTGCTCATACAGACATAGGAACTAGGAAGAAAATGAGAATTATTTACCTAATCCCCACCTGGATTGAAAGGAAAAGCAGTAATGGGGACAAGTTTTGCAAAGAGTTGGGATTAGGTGGCCACTGAACTACTGCTGTTTATGACAAGAGTTTTTTTAATAAAAAGCGTGAATACTACATGCAGGATCTTTGATCTGATGATCTTTGGAGATGCAAATGGAGTCAGAATCAGCAACAAATTTATCACACTCCTCAGTTTAAAAAGGAAGCTGGGTTGAGACTCCTTGTTATTCTGTCATTTCTTGTCTGAAGAACAGTACTGGGCACAGCATTGCAGGCTGAAGTATGCTTTGAGCAGTCAGAATGAGACTTGGAATAGCCTCTGGGCAGCACTTGCAGAGTACGGGCAAGAATATATTCAAGTCCTGTGCACAGAAAGCAACAACATTTCTACTGCTTAGACTTGTAAACCACGAGGCTTGTTTCTGTACAAAATAGAAACCAGAGTCTCTTTTGGCTTTCTACTAACATCCAACCTCCTTCCACTTTTCAGCTGGCCTTCTTGGTGCATTCCTTGTAGCCCAGGAATTAAATCAAATGCACTTTCCCTTCATAAATTGGGAAAATTGCTTCCCTACCCTGACAAAATGTTCAGAAGAGTATGTACGTGTACATGCTTCTTCTCTCCTTATTTTCAATGTGGTTTTTGTTGTTAGGATGGCTATGATACCCCAGGTTGAGTTCTACTAGATCCTGAAATATTTTTACAGTTTTAAGAAAATTCTTCTCCTTTTATTCGCCTTTCAAAAAATAATCAAACCCAAGATCATTTGTGAAAGCAGTGGGGCTGCAAGCAATACTACTTGCTGTAAATGCTGATTACTTGCTTTGTTTTATTGAGCATGAAGATGGGAAATAGATGGAGGTAATTAGGCAGCGGCACTGTTAGCTTCTGGTAAGACATGGCCTGGACTCCTTAATTCGCGAGAAGATACAGCCTAGCACAATTCTCAGGGTTTGCCCAGCAGAGCTTATTTCAGTCAGGGCTACTTGTCGCTAGTGGCCTAAATAATAAATGTTCTGGAATAAATGTTCTTCCCCCCCCCCCCAAAAAAAAATTGAGATGCTTATAGATATCACACTTTTTTGTGTTGAATTATCTACAGTTCACATTTTGAACTACATTTGTAACCAGAAATGCCTACAGGACAACCACCTAGAAAAATTCAGTCTGGTAACCCACTCAGTAAAGGGTGGCTTCTTTTGTTGTTATTTTGCTGTTTGGTTGGTTTTTTGCTTGCTACAGATCTAGGTTCGTAGAGATTCTTCCATCAGTTATTCTGACTTCCTTGTGCTTAGTCAGTTGCTCCCATGTATTTTTTATGAATTTAAAGAAAGTCTTGTGGTAGTGTAATTGCTGATTTCCTCTCAACGAGTATTCTTGAGAGAAAGAAGAAAGGTTGTTGCATTTATCTTATCTCTCCCTGTCAGCTAATTTAGCTAGAACATATGCTAGACATTACTGAAAAAAAGTAAATGTCAACTTGAAACATTCAAAATAGAAGCTTAAAAAGCATATCACATTTTGTTTTCTAATCTGATGGACTGAAAATAATTATATAAAGCACAAACAGAAAGTTGTTAGATGGCAACTGTGTGAACCAGCTTTTCGTTGAATCACATTTCTGTCATGTTTGCAGTGTTTTACTTATTTTTTTCCCTTACATAAAAAGCTGCAACTTTAATAGACACAAAACCAGTTGGATGTAGAAGCAGGGAGAAATAAAGAAGTATCATGAATGTGCGCAGTTTGCTTTGAGATAAAGAAAATCATAGTTAATAGTTCATCTGCATATTAATTACTCTACCCATGCTGGAGTTAAAAGGTCAAACAGCACTGTCAGTAACTGTAATACAGGCTAAGGATGCATCTGAGAAATGGTGACACGTTCCTTTGGAGGTTCATAGGTTAAATGAGTAAAGGCATTCTCTGAAGTTGTTTGGACCTTGGGGAAAATATTTTTGTTAAGATGAGTGTGAAAAAAATGGATCTGCTACAAAACATGAGTTCTTAAGAAAACTAAAGTTTCCATCCAGATGTTATTTATGTGTTCTTAAACTTGAAGTATCTTGAGAACTAACAGAAAGAAGATGACTGCTCTTTTCACACATCAGTAATTAAATATTTTATGCCTTAAAGTGCTCAATGACATTCACTCCCTTTTGTCTTTGTGTCCTCTGTTGTTTAGCCATTTTTCAGTTTTCAAGGCATTTGCTTTGTTTCATGTCCAGTGCTAGCACCATAATATTCCTAAGTATAATAAAAGCCGTTTCACAAAGAACCACCCAAACTCTTTTTCTTGGAAGCTGAGCTTTAACAGAACTTTTCTCACTGTTGCCTTCCAAGTCAAAATAATATACTAATATAATGCACGCTTATAGATGCTTATATCCACAACAATTCAGTAAATTTTCTAACAGCGCTTAGCTAGTCTTTCAGTGAACCAGACCCACATGAAATATGATTTCTGAAATATCTATAGATAGACTACAAGATACTTTTCATGTTGATGTCTCAGAAAAATATGTGAAGTTAATGAATAAAATGATGAATTTGATTGCCATATTAGTTTTACAAGAATTGTTACCCTGGTTCATGTTTGTTAGAGTTGATTTTAGCTATGACTGGTATATGTAGGAGGTATGTGATTCTATAAACCTACATAGAAAGGGAGGGAGAAGAATCTGTGCTTTCTATTTTTGTTCTATTTTGCTAATGTTTATTTGGCACATTGACATCCATGAAGACTTACTGAAAACCCTTTTAGTTAAGGCTGAGTTTAGTCTTAAAAACTGAAATCTAACTTCTCATTATGAGACACTGTCACGATTAATGAATCTCAACCTGAGAGATTCTGAATGCTTCTGTATTCCCTAAACTTCTGTGTAGAATTTGCCTTTATTATTAATACCACAGTGACATTTGGTATTCAAAATCAGGGAACTGTTACATTCAACATAATGTAATTCCATTCTCAGAAACAAAACAAAAGGTAGGAAGGAGAACTATTACATGATGTAATCTCTGGTTAATTAAGTTTTACAAAATTTGTACTCTTCCGTTTCTATCGTGGAATAGTATGTGATCAGGTCTGTTATGTCTCATTGTGTTATCACCGTGTATTTTGATGTCTTGTGATATTTAGGGAAGGTGGTGTTTAATACTTCAGCTTTTACTGTGGTATATCAGGCAGATACATTTTTCACAAAGGTTTCTGAGCCAGACCTGGGTTCTGTTAGATCCTCCTATCCTTTATTAGAATACATAGATCTCAGTCACACATGTTAACATTTCTGTTCAATATGATCCATGAAATGAGATGCTGTAAAATACCAAAAGCTGCTCTTATACTCTTGTATTTGGTTTGCATGCCAACAATCTGGTAGTGGTGGGGGCTACAGGGGTGGTTTCTGTGAGAAGATGCCAGAAGCTTCCCCCATGTCTGATGGAACCAGTGCCACCTGGCTCCAAGAGGGACTTGCTGGCTGAGCCCTTCAGCGACAGTGGTAGCCCCTCTGAGATAACATATTTAAGAAGGGGAGGGGGGAAACTTCTGTGCAAGAGCAGCAGGGAGAGAGGAGTGAGAATATGTGAAAGGAACAACTCTGCAGACACCAAGGGCAGTGCAGAAGGAGGGGAAGGAGGTGCTCAAGGCACTGAAGCAGAGATTTCGCTGTAGCCCGTGGTGAAGACCATGGTGAGGCATGTAAAGACATTGTTTTGTTAAGTTATTGAGGAAAAATGGGTATACTCACATGTTTTCTGTGGAAGTTTATGCATTTCATAAAGTGTAGGAGCCTCACACAACGCAGAGGTCAAGTTTAAGTTCTTTGTTATTGAAAGGTTTATTTAACCATTTTGTTAAAAAGACTGTATGGAATAATGAGCCCTCTAGTGGTTGTTCATCCTCTTAGATTCTCATTATAATGCTCTATTAACTAATACAATAAAAAAATGCCCACCCTTTCTTTTTCTGTAGCAGCACGATTTTTGTTGGTTTATGTCTTGAGGAAGTTGCTACCACTCCTTGTCGACACACAGGAAATGAGAGTGAGAACTGGACTGGTTCTGCCCTAGTGATACACGACACACCTGCATGATGCGTGGTGCTCTTCTATAAGGGAATTTTACTTTAAATACCAAGAATATATGCCTGTTTCTGCAAAAGGTGTGATGACAGGGCAGCAGGTCCAAACCTGAGGGTTTGGCAGTGGCCCAGGTATCAAGCATTGAGAGAACAACTGTTGGGAAGAGGCGTCAGTGTTTGCAGAGAGCTGGGCAGGGATTGTGCGCCCTCCTGTTCGAGCTGGGAGAGGGAAATAGGCTTCGCAGTTCTCTGATGAGATGGGGCCAGAAGGAACCAGCTCTAAACCGCAGCAGTCATTGGACTGAAATTTAGTGATAAATAACTTGAATTAAGTTTTCTTGAAGTGTTTAAGGATTGATTTTTTTTGAAAGGAGTTGATGTGTAAATATAAGCGGGATTTTTTGCTTAGGCCACTGTAATGCACAGTATTTGAAGGAAACAGGAAAGTATGTGTCTTACACAGATTTAATACCTCTGCTTATGTTCTCATATCAGTATTCAGATGGATCCTGTAGTCAATGGCTCCTTTATTCATACTACATCAGTGGATGCTTGCTAACAGTTTTCAGTACTAGAACAGGGAAGGCAAAAAGAGCTCCCTAAATTTATCAGGACTAGTGGCCTGTGTACATGTGAGCATTTTAACAGCTTGGCTGACGGTATGCATCATGCTTCAGAGCTAGTTGCTTTTTGTTCTCACCTCTGGATGATTGCTGGGAAGACTTTTTCCACGATCTCAACCTCGATGCAATCCTTTCCTGCCTGGACGGGGGCTCAGGGCTATGGTACTCAGTACAGGTGTTTTACCCAGCAGATCATATTGAAGTCAGTAAGAGATTTTTCCATTTAGAAACTCTGACTAACAGTGAAAAGAGGTATCCAAATTATTTCCTTTACTAGAAACAGAGAAAAAGGGATAAGCAGAAACTGTAGTGTGGGTTCATAGCTCAAAGGATTGGCCAGACCTCCGGAAGCATGTAATTGAAAATTTTATCCAATAAAGGGGGAAAGAAGTAACAAAAATATTTATATTGCAGCTTGAAACGTTTCAAGTTATTCATGTTTTCCAGATCCATTTGCTGCTGTTTATGAAGTCCAAAGAGCACAAATGTCAGCCAGATAACCAAAGAAAACTCCAGATGTTCAGTCAGGCAAGCAGAATAAGGTACAGCTTTCTCATTAAAAGATTCTTTAAAACCTTCACAATAATACTAGTACATGCCCTCTCCTATTTCTGTAATGCCATGAGGCATCTGCAAATTATGTAAATGAAACAAGGTATATTTAAAATATGCTTGGTATCTGTATAATTGGTATCTTTACCCATGAAGGTATTTGCAGTGGTATCTTGTGAACAGAGAATACTACCTGCAATTGTTTGACAGGGAGGAGATATTTATATGGAAGAAAGTGCAGCATAATCAGTGCCTGTCTAATTGGTATTATCAAAATAATTTGTTGTAGTCTGACAACTATTTTGTAATAGGTCAGAAACTGACTTTGTTTCCCCAAAAAAAATCTGACAAAGGCAAACAAATTATTTGAGTGGTGCAAGATCAAGTTCAAAGCACCCTACTAATACAGAGTAAATTCTATCAACAGTGCAACATCCTACCAAAGCACTGATTTCTGTGTTGAGATCTTAATGTATTCCCAAAATTCTTTAGTATCTTTTGGTTGAATGGTTTTGCTAGCTGGCGGGTCTGCTCCTGCTCCCGTTAAAATATGAAGCAAAAATTGTTCCATGAGTTAAATCAGCAACCTGAAACATGTAACCCTGTTTGAGCTTTTGAAACTTTGTATTTTTAGTTAGCATTTGTCAATATTTTAGTCAACTCAGCATCTTTTCCTCACAAGTTTTAATAATAGTTTTAGAGACCATAGGGGCACTAGTGATCAAACTGAGATAATTGTTCTATGTAATGGATGTAACATCGATCTCAACAAATTAAGTTATACTGCTCTGCTTTACTTTTACTAATTTCTGTCTACCCCCACCCCAAGACAATACTTAATTTTAATGTATTGCACCTATCTAATTTTCATGAGGAATGAAAAGAGCTTTTCAAAGTGGCACAAGTCTAATATTCCTCTTATTCATTAGTTATCTTTGTATTTCAGTAACAGATGATTGGAAAAGTTCTGAGAGACAAACTCTTCATAGTGAGTTACTTACCTGGTAACTGAAGAAAGTCTGCTGGGAAGCCTTGTACAGCTGATGTGGAAATTTCTTAGCTGAGGCAACTTATCTGTCCTGTGAATAAGGAAACCCCACAAATATGCTTTTCTTTCCAAAAAAAACAGGAATAAAACCCTCAGTCAAGCAGAGGAGTGCAATTTAGTATGATTAACACTCAGCCAAAAACTTTGTATTATCTGTAGGGATAAAGATAGCTCTTACGCATTCATTCGCATACTTTCTAAAGTTTAAATGTCACCAGCAGTTGGTATTTTGAGAGGATTTGTTTTGTAGAGATTGAAGTATATTGGTTTGTAAACATGCAGATAGTACGCATGTGAACTAGTGTCACAGAGCAGATATGCACAGCCTTCGCAGCTGAGGCACCTGTTTGATTTTGCATGAAAACACTCTGAGTGCATACCAGCACACACACCTTTGCTTCAAGACACGTTTTTCTCCCTTCCTGTATGTGTCTAACTCCTCCCCTCTTGAGGAGTTTTTCTGAGAGAAATTAGGCTAGATATCTGCATTCTGCAGTATAATCCTTTGTCACAAAATGACTTGCATTTTTAATTGAGAATAAAAAATAAAATTGCGCAGCAGGTGGCAGCCCAGGTCCTGCTTGGTTTTAGCCTGGTTTGCACCTCTGAGAAGTTAGGCTTCCAGTCTTGTAGTGGTTACTGCTATTAAAGAGATGTCCTGTCCTTTCTTTGAAGCAGGTGATTTTTAGTAAAGAAATGGAAATCACCTATTCCACTGGTCTCTGCCATGCTACAAAAATCGAGTGGTCTGGCAGAAGATCATTAAAAAAAAAAAAGCAGTAAAGTATACGAGCAGCATGATTCAGTAGCAATTTGGGATAGAGCTTGCTGCATAGATACAAGTTGTGTCAATCAACTGCCAAAATAAACAGTTAATTAACTCTCGATAATCCTGCTCGAGTACTGCTACACAGACACCTAGATACGTCTGCCTATTAGCAGAAACAAGAGGTTTCCACAATGTGTTTTTGGATGTTGAGTGGTCTGAATAATATGCAATATTTTGGCCAGACCGTAAGGAGTAGAGTGTAGTAGCCTGAACCTTGTAGAACCGAGGATTTTTAAATTCTCAATCAGATTCTGGAATTTAATTCCCAGGTGCTTCTTCCCTCTCCTTTCTTCTCCTATCCTTAAAAGAGGGGAGTGTTAGGGAAAGGCGGAGGATTCACATCTTTGCAAATGGGGTAGTTTGCTTTGAAATATCTTGAACAAGAATTCTCAGAAAGTCCACTCATCAGCCCCAGAATTTGCACCCATTCTGTCTCCAGACAGGCCTAAAAAACTTCATGTTATCATTGAATATTACACATCCTTGTTCAATTTCCTCACTTAGTCTGTGGGGAAAAGAAGGAATCCTTCTGGCAGTATGTTGATTATTAGATAAAAACTTGAAAGCATTTATTTATGATTATTTTGGGTTAATGACAGGTATTTTAATCTTGCTCTGCTAAAACTACTTATTTATTGGCCTGAATCACACCTTTCAGTATTTGGCTGAAGTATCACCTAACACCCAGGGGAACATCTTAGACCTACAGACTTATGAGGTTATTAGGCTTAATTGGTATTATTACTGTAGACCTCCCATGGTATTGAATATGGCTTGCTTATTTTAAACTTTTAATCCAGTATTAAGAGGAATTGCCATTAAGTTACACCATAAAACCATAATTAGTCTAAAGTGAAATCTTGGGTGGTTGATTTAAAACTGTTTAAGCCTCTTGTTCATCACAAATCCTCTGACATTTTTCCTGAACTCCCTTACATTTGTGCCACCACTCTCTAAAGCATCTGGGCCAGACTTGTGCCCAATGTAGCACCAGAGAAGTCAATGGAGTCATATTGCAGATTAATTTGATAATATTGGATAATATTTCAGTCATCTAACTTTCTGGCCTCTTAGTAAGGACAGAGCCCTATGCTGCTGAAGTCAATGGAAGCTCATTAGGTGCCTGACCCAGTTCTCATGGAGTCTTGTTTTTGTGAAAATATCTGTCCTTGGTCCTTTGCTTTGTGTGGTAGCTTCCCTGGGTTTAATTCTGTCTATTTGCAAGATGAATTCTGAAAAGTCCTAAATTTTGTGCATGGGGTATAAAGTAACAGGAATTGCATTGAGGTAACATTTCCTGGTTTTACTACACAAAAAAACCCCAGAAAGTTGGATAGAAGTCACAGAAATTAAGTAAGTAATAGGTTTACCATTAAATGAGTAGCAGAAGTAAAAGATGTTTAGAAACTAGAACGTTGTTTCTGTTTGTGGTGCTTCCCCTATACTGCAAGTAGTCTATGCATTTCAAGTGCTGTTGTAGCATGTTGGAGAGGAATATAAAACTATTTAATATTTGAAATGATTAATAGGGGGAAAATGAAGCAACTGTAGCATTGATTATAAATCTAATTTTGTGAGTAAATTTGAACAAGGAGACTGGTGCTTTGGTTTTTTTCTCATCTGAATTTCCTATCTGAGGCATTGGACAAAGCTTTCACTATAAAAGCTGTATGGGGAAAAGGTATCCCACCTTATAAGCTTTTTATTGTTTTTAACTGTGTGCGTGAGCTGAAGTTCATCAGATAACTTCTGTACAAGAGTGTAAACAGCCACACATGACTTCAGTAGTTAAAGGCCTAAGTGTGTTTTTAAACTTGAGATCAATTTGCTTTTTTTGAAAAGAATTTTATATTGGGTCAGAATTTTGGGTACATGGGATTTACATGGCAACCTGGTTTATGATGGAAATGTTGAATAATATTGAATGATCTTCTATATTATTAACAGCACAAGTTGTACCATGAGTGATCAGCCCTTGTTAAACAAGGAATCCATGGAAGAAAAAGAGCTAGAAATTCAAATCTGTTAAAAAAAAAAACCAATCAGGTAGGCTTCATTAGATCTGTTTAATTGTTTATTCTGCATAGCAATATTTAAATCTATTGGCTTTCTCTCCTGTGGTCAGCCATTTCTGGGAAAGGAAGTGAACATCAGTGTAACATCGAACAAGGAGGTAACTTTTATTTCTCTCCTCTTCAGCAGCATTGTGTCAAATGCTCAAGCTGAAATTTTGGACTTCCTAATTGTAGTACAAAAGTCAGAGATGTTTCAATATTTCTACATTGTCTTTACTGCATGGGCTAATACTAAGAAGCACATCACTAAAAGGTGGTACCTGGAATTAGAAGGTATTGCAGGCACTGTTGTGAAAACATACAGTTAAATGTTTGGCTGCCATCAGTACTCTGTGGATAGACTGAAGGCACTAAGAGAAGAGCAAAACTGAGTGGCACAGTTTGTGGTGGTATCATCCAGACTGGTACTGGCATGGCACGTAACTAACCCCAGGTACTTTTTTCTAAACTATTTCCCATTAACATATCTGAAAATAGGCTCTAGTGATTTGACATTCACATTTACTCACTGATAGGAGTCCAAATGCAAGTCCTTTCACAGTATGGATGTGCTGTGTACAGCTGTGGGCTATGACCTGTTTCCAGTGGTGCTTTCATGGGATGGGAAGCTAGAACACCTGTTCTGTTCCTTTACTTACATTTGAAGGTTTCTAGTCTAAAAAGACATAGTTGGATTTCCTTTTCTTTTTCACCTTCACCCATGATCTCTAGCGAATGCTTGCTTTTTCTGGAGTTCATTGGAAAACAAACCAACCAACCCAGGGATGCTGGAATTGTGTCAGTATAAACACGTAGTTTCTTCTGTCATTGGACAATCTGACATCTGGATGGGGCTTTGAGCAACCTGGTCTGGTGGGACATGTCCTGTGGCAGGGAGGTTGGAACTAGATGAGCTTTAAGGTCCCTTCTAACCCAAACCATTCTATCATTCTAGGATCTTTTGTCCTGCACAAAAGAGCCCTGGTCTGGAGCTGACGGCTGAATTGTTGTCTTTCCTGATTAATTGCCTTGACAAGTTTTCTGCTTAATGTGTTTTAACACTTCTGTAACATTTAAAATCAACTGTTTGCACTCCAACTGCACAAAAAAGTCTTGCAAGGCTTGTGGGATGTCTGGGGGGATAGATTGCCCCCTCATCCCAGCCAGCCAGGTCTGCTTTGGTGAACATGGACACAAAACATGTTCCTGGTGGTGGCGGCACTGGAAGTTTGCAGTTAACTTCAGTGGAAGCAGATTGCAGGCTGGATTCATAAAGAAAAAAAAATAGTGAGAGTAAATTACTTTATAAGGCAGTGTGTTCAGATATAAACCAAACTTTGATAGACAGCAGAGATAAGAAGGGGAAAAAGTGAGATTATGTTCCATTATGTGCTTTGTAAGTCTCCAAATTATAGAATTTACATTTTAATATGATAAATTTGCTCATAAGAAGCACCAGCCCAAGACAGATGTAGCTGGTGTTTTGGGAGTTCAAAGCTCACCATATCATACATAAATCCGATGTGAAAACAAGTCTTGGAAATAGATCTGCTTTGTTTTAAGCAACCCTTTGAATTCTGAGAACTAGCACATTGTCCTTCACTACATACTCTGCACGTGTGACTATCAGAGCTCGCTGAACAGCCTCTGCAGGCAGAACTAACCCATACTTCAACCGTGAAGAGAGGAAAGGTGCCACCACTGCTGTGCTCCATTATCCTAAAGTAAGACTTATGATACTCTGGACTTTTCTCCTGAAGGGTGTTACTGTAAATACAAGGTAATAATGCGTAAAGAAAAAATAGCCATAGTGCTGATTGTAGCCTTGATAATTGGGAGATAAGCAAGGCCAAGTTTGTGAAGAGGAACATCTCTTGTTAGGCCCAGTGATATAGTTGTAAGAAGTTGTGAAAATAATATTCTAAAACTTGGTAAAAGGTGGAATTGCTCAGGCTGTTTGACTAGGGAATATAATGTACCTTTTGTTACCCTGCCTATTTTTGCACTACCTTCTAATTTTCTCAAGCCACTACAAGTCTTTTATTTGAAGATGCTTCTATTGTATATTAATGAAGAAGTTAAATTATCTAGGCAGCATAGGCTAAAGCTGAAACTCCCCCAGGCATCATCTTTCTTAACTATCTTTGTCCAGTAAGAAAATGGGTCTGTAAGTGATACTATTAATCTGAACAAAAAGAAACTGTTATCGGGGTATTTGTCAGCTGTGTGTAATACTGATACCTGAGCTGTCCTTTGGAGCCAGATATCGTTACAGATAATGTGATGGTGTCTACTTTCAGGCAGTTTTGGATTCTGAGTACAAGACCAGCAGGAGCAGAGAACACCTCAGAATGCAGCCATTCCCCAGCTCCAGTGTCTGCCAGTATTTGGAACTAGGTTTCATCCACAAGCATTTACTTCTTAACTACTACAACAGTAGCAATTATTTTTGCAAACAATTTGCGTATTTAGTGTCATGTGAATAAATTAAATAATTGACTCCAGGAATCAACTTGTAATAGAACTACTGACAGAAATGAAAGCATAGTCATTAGAAGTATTGTGTAAATGAAGCATATTCTATTAATATTTCTTACATATATGACTTTCCTTGTAAACTTGAAGAACAACATGTACAAGTAGGTAGCAGTTACTGATAGGACAAACTGATTGTGTAAGTAAATTGTCTTCTGTTTTAACTGCAAAAGGGAAGTCAATGTCACAAGTGCAAGCACTTAAAGCAATCACAGTGGTGCTAACTTCACCACAGTGTTAAAGATTGAAGTTTACCTGGATTCTTCATCGAAAGTGCTTTTGCTCTACAGATCTGAGTGCTGAGTCAAATCCTTGATCTCATGGGAAGTACTTTTTAAGGTAAGAATTCAAATTATCTTTTTGAAAGACACTGTGTTAAGGTGTACTTCTCATCTCTATGTCATTTCTCTTTTTTTCATGGATAGACATCTTGTGTACCACAAATGTTTATGAATGGAAACAGATCAATAGAGACCCACAGATTTTGACAATGAAGTTACTAGACAAAGGAAGTGTTGACTTGTTGACTGAAAACTGCTACTAAGAATGTTACTCTGGCATCTTTGTCCAGGTAAGCAAGAGCCTATATAGACATACCTGGATGGGAGAGATAAAAGTGTATGTGGGGAATGTTTTGTGGGTGATTTCTAAAGGGTCTGAAAAAGGTGACCAAGAAAAGTAAAATCATACACATTTATTACACTCTTCAGTGTAATATGCAAAATTCCTGAGGGAGTCTGTACCACTACTGCAAACTATCCATAAATAACATTTTAAAAGACTCTTCTGGAATTTGTGTTCTTTTTTCAGTAGTCCACACTGTTATGGAGGCGATTCTGGTAGACTGATGGAAAACAATGCAGTGATCAATCAGCCTCTGAAGAAAGAGGTTGTGCTAGAAAAAAACAAGATACGACTAAAAGTTTTGCTGCAGAGACAGAATGAAAATAATATAATTTGAATTCCAACAAAATCTTGCCATTTTGACAAGCTGGGTAGGTGAGATTCTTACAGGTATTCTATCTTGTAAATCATGACAGAGAGGATGGAAGCTGCAAGACTGTCTTGTAAGGACTCCCTTACGAGTTCAGGAACAAGCTGAAGCAGAATTGCTGGAGCATGTCAGGGCAGACTGGCAGCTTGTGGTAATTTAGACAGGATGTGTAGAATATTTTAAGACAGGAAGGCTACCTACTCGCTTTAAAGCATATATAATAGTTCTGTCCTTGGGCTGGAGTTTTGTGTTGTCACACCATAATTTCACCTTCTGGGCACAGCAATTCCTGAAAGAAAAAGAAAGTATATCTGATGAAAGCAGGATCAGTTTGTACTGATTCTTATAGGGATATATGATCATAGAAATAGATGTTCCAAGAGTCATTTACAGTTTGTTTAAAAAAATTACGCAAGGGAGTTCCCACTAGCAAGCAGACTTGTGTAAGTAGATTGCCAATTTATCACCAAATAATTCTCAGAAATTTCTCTTAGATGTGATTTTACATTAATAAGTACAGAAAAGAGCTCATAGTCTGTCAGTTTTAAGATTTTTGGGTTTAGCTTTAAGAAATTAAACATCAATAAATAGAGAAACACACCATTTAATCTTTGTGTAATAGTCATATTGTTACATAGGAAGCCAGTTATTCTAAAATAAGTATTCCTTCATGTACCAAAACACGTTTTGGACATAAGCTGATGTCCTTCATGCAAATCTACTGATGTATATTTGCCCCCAAAAGTTACAGGAATGACTGCAAATAGATAAGCAGTAAGTTGAGTCATTGTAATCTTACCGACATCTCACATTACAAATTTGGAGGGATACGTGAGAATGATTTGTACGTAAGTACAGCAGAGGATGTTGTTTGTACTTGCCTGTTAAATACTCCTCAGAAATGTACTTGAAGTCGCAGCCAGCCCAGAGGCATACATGATTAGGACTTGTGTTATTTTTTTAATCGAGTATCATATTTTTACAAAAATTTAGGTCAGATGACAGATTGGAACAAAGTTAAGGTGAACAAGTAATTTTTTTTGCTATCTAGATTCTAAATAAAAAAAATAAGTTGTGGAAAGAAGTATCCATTAGGAGGTGGGTCTTGCTCTTTCCGTCAAGACAAACTTCTGCCATGGCATATGTAAATAGCAAAATTATTGAGGTCAAGGTCCTTAGTGAATTTTAGTCTTTGCTCTAATGAATTTCCCAAATGGTTTCATACTAAATTAGGGCACCATAGTGTTTAAAATGTTATGATTCCCTTAAAGGAAATTGTAAGACAAAAAGTCCTGATGAGAAGACTGTGAAATAGATCAGAAGACAACAGTTATTTAGCCATTTTTTTAGCCATAACCTATCCTAATCTAATTGGCTCTTTGTAGTCAACCTGGGTTGTTATGGCTATTGCTAACTGTGTTGTGGGCTTTAGACTGGATCTTGTGAAAAATTAAGAAAACATTTTTATATAATATATCATTTTTATAACATTTTATTTTCTTTCTTTTGAATGTCTCTAGGCAGCACTAGAACATATTTCATTATGTGAGAACTACTTGAAGTCCTCTTTGTAATGGCTGTTCAAAGTTTTAAGTACTTGGTTTTGTACAATGATCTAATGATGGTACAGTTACATATGTTCTACTAGTAAGACATGTAACTGTTTGCACTAACAAAACTAAATTTAGATAGGCAAATCTTTACCTAGATTTCTTGTGGTATAAATCAGCAATGTCTCTATCAATACTGCTTTCCTTTCTTGAAATGTATGTTCTTCAGTCAGGAACGCCATCTCCATAGACCATCCTATTTAGGATCTAATACTCTAAAGCTCTGCTCCTGATGGGGCTTTTCAGTTTTGTCATAAACTGTACAGTAAGACAGCACTGAAACCGCATCCTCCTTTGGCGTTGTGTGGTGTGCCAACCTACTGCTGTCAATGGTACCATCTATGAAGTGCTGATTTGACCCAAGATCATTAAAGAACTAGGTGCCTTCTTTCAGAATCAAAATCCAAGCACAAAAACATGACTCTGTGTGCTGTCACAGCTATGGTATCTTGAAGGCTACTGGGCTGTATGTAGTGCTATGTAGCCCCCTATGTCTGATGAATTAATTGAGTATATCTCAGTTAAAGTCTCTGAAATGCTTCAGACATTTAGGTCTTGTAGTGCATAATAGGTATCTGGGTACTGCTA
>KZ506896.1:23036-35136 GCA_002844005.1 Limosa lapponica baueri | reverse complement strand
GAGCAATTTGCTGTAAATTGAGGATTGTTTCGTGTAGAGTAAATGAACAGCTGTCGTCCCTGGTGGTTGTAAAAGATGATTGTCAGGTTAAAGATAATATCTGTCCTTACTTGGTTGCTCTTTTCATCTTGAACTGCTGGAGCATAAAAATATAAGTATGACATGCTTTGTCATCTACACAGACAAACTTGCTTTTATAGCCTTGCCAATTTGAAGTGCAAAATTTAGCAAATAAAGCTACAAATAGCAATTAGAAACATATGATTTTTTTTTTTTCAATTAAGTTCTGCTTTTTGAATCTTCGGGATTTGTCATCTCAGACTAATTGCAATGATTAAAGACATAGACTTTTGTTTTAAGATGTGAAAATCTTAAATTTTAAACAAATAAATCCCCAAACCAATCTTTTTTCCCAAACAAACGACAGAGTTAGCAATGTTCCACAGTTTCAGAAAGATTGTTTGGTTTCATTTTTTTTATTCTGCTCTTCATGCATGGATACAATGTTTGTGTTTTAATACAGTTCTACAGATGCCTTAAATATTTCCACATAAAAGTTATTTTAGGAAATAGTTAATGTATTTTTAACTCGCCTCTTATTTCTTTGTATTTGCCAGTTCCTGTTTGTTGTTGTCTTAAACTACAGAATGGTATAAACTTGAAACAGAAAAGACCATTTCCTCCCCCAAGAACCCCTCTGTGGTAATGTTTTCATGATATGTTAATTATTTGGGTATTTGCATCTCATGCAAACTTTCCTCATGTATTACCTGTAACACTATCTGTAACATACACTGTGCAAGTGACAGTGTTGCCCAATGTCTGCTAATTGAATAATCTAACATTTATCAGCAGCTATAAATTTTCAGCATAATAAATTACCGGTGTTCAGTGGATGACACCTCCTTCTAACATGAGGATTATGCTTCAGCCCTTTTCTAAAACTAGAGAAACCACTCTTGGACAAATCACTAAGGCAAGGCATTAGATACATATCTTAACATCACTTGGAATGTATTTGTATCTAGTAAAATGGATGCAGCCTATTACACTGTTTTAAATGAAGTTCATACCCAAATATTATCATACCCAGTAGACAGAGCCAAGTAAAGATGCAAAATTTATTGAAGTTAATGATTAATAAATAGAGTTAGGTAATTAACATGACAAATGAATGTGTGCTTGTTTATAAGAAAACTGTTCTTAATACGGAGTTAATGAAGCCAAAAAAAAGAGTTGGAGTTAATTATTAAGGGAAATCTTCATTGTATATGCAACTAAGCATATGGTCACTGTGCTTCAGGACATTTATTTTCTCAGGAGAGAAGGAAGTTTCATGAAAGGAGGGAAGCTATTTCCTGAGAAATAAGACTTACAGTTTTGTTCCATTTGTTCATACATTGGATTGTTGTTTAGATGGTGCAATGTCTTCCACCCTTTTTGTGGAAGGCACATCTCAAAAGTTGGCC
This sequence comes from Limosa lapponica baueri, assembly GCA_002844005.1. Lineage (NCBI taxonomy): Eukaryota > Metazoa > Chordata > Aves > Charadriiformes > Scolopacidae > Limosa > Limosa lapponica. Next base: position 33,667 of record KZ506896.1, on the reverse strand, counting down.
GTGCTGTTTAATTTTCCTGCATTCTACAGCAGCTGGAGAGTGACTGCTTTGGTGTTCATCTTCATTTCAAAGTTACCTTCTCTTCTTCCTGTAACTGGGATTGCTCTCTGTCACCTTTCCATTTGGAAGGTGCTGAGTGGAATAGGCCAGCTGTGTGGAAGGGACCAAGGGAAAGCTTAAGAGAGTATTTCTCCTCTGCTTGTAGAGCTGTGCTATGCAGTGGATAGGAATTATTAATACTTTGCTATTGCTTTTCTCTTGTTTCCTTGGGTTGGTTTTTTTTTTTTTTTGGTTAGGGTTGGGGAAGGGAAATTAGGATTGTCCATAATCTGCTGACATTTAGTAACGTGTGTTTCTTCAAAATCTTGAACTCAGTAGATAGGCACATAAAAATGAAAGCTGAACACAGCAGTAGTTATTTCTTCTGTGGCCACTCACTCGGAGTAACTTGTATCACACTGAAAGTAAAACACTCACTGGAAGTGGTGTGACGGGTTTTTTGTGACAGGTGATGATCTATGGTGGACACCACGGCCCTCTCACAAATTGCTCTTTGTGGTCTGAGTGGTGAAGGGGAGAACCTTGCCTTAATCCCAGATATGCTGGAAAAGCGAGAAGTCTTCACTTCTTTTAGTTCACATTTGTTATAAAACATGCTGTATGGAATAAGGCTTGCGCTTGCAAAGAGGAAGACTTCTGGCCAGTTGCCAGAATTGTTTGGGAGATGTGGTTTCGGTTTTCTTTTCTGCAGTAGGTGGTCCGCATTGAGCTGCTTGGCCGACATCAACCAAAATAATTGGACAGAACTTAAATAAACTACAGTAGATTTGCTTTCCCTGCCCTGCTTCTTCTTAGGGCAATCAGTTCCTACCTAATACTTCATGTAAAGTATACTTGGAATCAAGATATGGCTTTAATCATGTGCCAGATGTGCCTAACATTATTTACTTGACCGAGTGCATGACACAGAAGTTAGGAATGAGTGGTGGGGGTGGAAATTCTTTATGCGGTTGTTGTTGCTCTAGATCAGAAGCCTTTCTACTATTCAGGCTACCGTGCTACTTTTGGCTTGTGCCGCCACAGCTCGTAGTGCCTTTTGAGTCAGGACTAAACTTGGTGCTGGCCTGCACTTGATCTTCTGCAGAGGATAAGTATGAGGAGTGTGCGTGAGTGAGGCATGTTGGTACGATTGGCTGTAGAATTATTTTACATTTTAAGATGATCCCAAATATAGTAGAAACTCAGGCGCATTGAACCATTTTTCAGGAAGGAAATAAATAGCACGGACAGTCTTGGGAAACGGAGGAGTGGAACAAGTAAGGGAAGGTGATTGTGGGCATGGGGCTGGAAGGGGTGGGAAATGTTTTCCTTTAGCCAACGTTTTGCCAGAATGTGATTTTGTATAATGGATGACTTTTAAAGTTTGTGTACGTGAGTTGCTTATGATAGAAGTGAGTTGGAGCTAGTGCTACCACATCAAAGAGTCAGCATGCATTTTATTTGCTTTGCTTTTGGATTAACAGCTGCGTAATGTGAAGGACATGAGGACTTGTTTCGCTCTTTCTTTGCTTCTCGAGCTGAGCATGCGGACTTCCCATTGAAATCAAAGAGTACTTTTCACCCCAGCAAAGTGTTTTGTAAGGAATCCTAGAGATTGAGAAAATATATTTTTCTCTTTTTTTTTTTCCCTATCTTTAAATTTTGCATGCTTTTTGTAGTACAGTTAATGCTAAATTGATGGATATTCTGCAGCTGGGAGTTCACTGGGCTTCAAGGTGAGATATCTTTATCTCCAAGGTAGAGATAAAGTGATCCACCAATTATCACAGATTTAAGAGTCTCGGATTTAAAGTGATCCAAGGTGGATCCTCGGTTATCACTTTAAATCCGAGACTCTTACATCTATTCTACTTGAATACTGCTGTTCAGTAAGGACAAAACTAATGAACTAGGATTTCCTTCAGAGTATATTGATCTGACTGTTGATCCCTAGAGTATGTTACTGCTTCATCAGCTGAACATCTTTTCCTAAAAAGCATACTTTTAACTTGCCTATTAGGCAATAGATTTATATTTCTTTTTTAAATTTTTATTATAAATTCATTGGTCTGTCTATAGCAGCTGTTAAGTGTCAAAAACCAGAGCAGAATACCTGGATGCACATTTGTTTTACCTTAAAATGTGTGATGATGCTGCAGCTCATCTCATGATTTTTGCTCATCACTTGTTAGCGTGCAGGGAAAATGCCTGTGTTTCCATACACTGGTAATCAGGAATGTTTTATAGCATAGGCATATAACGAGAGTTAGAATATTAATGTATATATCAATTAAAAGAAAATCTAGGTGTGCTTGAAAGCTGGTGAAATTAGAAACAAGCTGACATGACAAGGACAGACTTAAAATAGAACAGTACATTCCAGTACTTGTACTCTTAAAATTTATACTAACTAAAGAGACTTTTAAATTATTTTTTTAATAACTCTGACGTGTTATTCTGTTTTAGCTGTCCTTACTATACTAAAACCAAGACAGTTACAGTGTTCAGAGGATTTTTTTAAAGAATTGTTTAAATTTATAATAAATATAAGCATGCTATATTTATATTATATATTATGTAAGTAAATTATAATTTATTTTTAAAATACCTGTTAATTACATGTTTAGCCTACCTTATTGTGCTTTTGTTCTAGTATAAGAATGGCTAACGTAAAATATTTTTCTTAATGTCTAGCTAATGGTTGTGTTTTGCTAATTACTTGTTAGATCTGTACAGCAGACCTGCTTGGGCATTTTTAGCTATTTCATGATACTGTGCAACCCATTTTAAGGTGAAAAAAGTATTTGTACAGTGTACTCTGATCCTTGTTTCACTTAGCCAGGTGGTTAACTCAGCCGTGTAGCATTTTAAATTTAAATAATGCTTAATAAATCTGACTTACATTTTAGGAGACACGACAGAAGATTCATGTAACAGTGAAGGGTGGTTATTGTTTTTTTTCTAAACCGCTGTTCTACAGTCTGTAAGATACAAGACGTGCATTTCAAACTGCACCTTAGCTGAGGTTTTCCTCAGTATGTGCAGTTACTCAATTGTGACTATAGCTACTACAGTGGGATGTCTAGTTTGTAAAACTGCCACTGGTGTGTTTGCTGTCTAACTTTACAGAACTTGAGTAGTAGCAGTCCCTTTAGCGAAGATTCTTACTGGACTTAGTCCTTCCGTGGCAGCCCAGGAGCGTGTGTGTGCAGGCTGGGCTCCGTGAGCAGCAGTGCCCCTTTGCACACCAGAGCGGGGCGTCACAGCTCTGGGCTGATGCGTTGGGGTTATCGGGCACTGAGTGCCCCAAAACACCCCCATTTCCATCCAGAAATTTTTAACCCTTAGACAACGCAGCTCAAACCAAATGTCAAGCGTGCGTGTGTGCTGCTTATTTCTTAATGTATTTCCTCCTGTTCCCAAATAGTTGTACCTTTAGCCATGCCTCTGCCCACCAGGCCCTTTGTGCTTCTGTAACTGGTACATCCCTTGTACACCTTCTGCTCAGCTCTATTTCAGAAATGGAGAGCAGCCCATAAAATCATTGAATAACTGGTCTCCTTGGTAAGTGACCCTTAAGTCTTTTTAAGGGTCTTGTTTGCACAAGTCCTGCTCATAGGAATAGAAAAATAGTAGCATAGAGAGGAACCGAATAAATTGTAGTATAAAGTATGTAATAGCGCAAAGAGAAATTCTGTTCAGTGCTGGTCGTTGTTATAAGTATGTTTGGTTTGAATTTTCCAATTCAGTTTCCTGGAAAAGAAATATAAAACAAATAAATGGTTTCCGCAGAGCACACGTGTGCCCTCAGGCACTTCTTTCATGGCTGTCAGAAAATCTTTGTTACGTATCACAGTAAGGACAGACTTAACAGCTGTGTTTGGTTTTCTCTAACAGGCTGCTAGTGCATTTTTTCTACTGTCCCTCAGTAGCACAAACGCTTTTACAGACAGAAACACTGCCATATTGATAGGTCCCATAACTTCTCCTGTGATTATTTTCCAACATACCCATTTCTTGCTGTGGAGCCCAAAGGTCCCCAGCTGTAGACACCCGTATGGCCAGTGGGGCTGACTGTCCACCCAGTGCCTGCGGCTCCCAGCAAGAGCCTGCTGTTGGCACTGGAGAGAGCCCACCAGTCCCTGTTCCATTTTAGCTCTGCTTTCCACAGCATCAAGTGGACAAGCCTATTGATTCCTGTCCTTGAATTTTTTATATCAGCCACTCTGCTGTAACATAGGGACTATGCTCCTTCGTTCAGGATAACATGTACTGATCAGCCTGAAACTGAACTCAACCTCTCGCTGGTCCTTTAAAGAGAAAGCTAAAGGTATGCCGTGTTTCTGGAAACTGAGCAACTGGGTTGCTCATTCTGCATCCTGCCTATTCAGGTCAATAGCAAGCTTCGTATACAACAGCACTTGCTAAAATATAAGATTTTTCTCCAAATAAAAGATCGTTTATTTTTGTGTTCATGTAATGATTGCTCATCTGGCTACAAGTCTGATGTGGTATTTTAAATAAGTTATTGTTTTGTAAATTTTATTATTTGCATTTCTATACACTAAGAGCCACCCATACAACTTGAACCAAGAAGTTTTCTTAGAAAGTTGTGTTTAGAGAAACGTTAATGAGTATTCATCTAATGCTCTGCACTGTCGGTGTCTCACACTCAGTGAAATATGAAGAGCACTCGCTGTCTGTCAAGTGATGCCACAGATAAGCAGGTACTACAAAACGTTTGATCTAACTTCACACAATGTTGCAGTTCACAATTCTGCACTTATTTATGGCATAAATATGTCATAGGTGGAGCGTTCCACATTGAAACTGTCCACATTTAAATGAGTGCTGCCATCAGTGTCCTGTTGAGTTCATAGGGCTGAGTGAAGTTGGTGGTACGATTGCAAGGAGCCCATACAGTGGTACTTGCTGGTGAGAGGATGCGAGTATCTTGCTGAAAAAGAGTAGCAAATTGATGTAACTGGCCAGATTTACTGAAACACTTCACATTGCCTCAGCAATCTATCAGGTACTTTGTTGTTTCCTCTCTAGTAGTTATACATGCAATAATTTTCTAACAGATCTTATTATGTTCCGTTTACCTAAAGTACATGATAAGTAGAATACACAGTGAGTCATTCTCAACAAATATTTTGTCTTGGAAGCTCGAGGAGTTGAGCAGCCTGTGAAACGTCACTATGTCAAATATGCTAGTTAAGGTTGAGGAGCTGGAAACTCCGTATCACTGCCCGCTGAATGCTGGCTCAGAGCAAAACCCAAAAAATTGTGAATGAAGCCGTTAGTTTCATAACTTAAACTCTCAACTCTGTTGTCAGCTGCTGTTTCCTGTACCGTACAGCCACTTTGGGTTAGGAAGGTTACTAACTCCTGACCTTCAATAAATGTCAAATTATGCATATTGAAGTATTTTGTAATATAGAAATGTAATCTGTAATAAAATTCTAATAAGACATTTCAGTGTTTGGGGATGGGGTTTGGGGGTTTTCTTTTGGCTTTCAGTAAAGACAGAAGTAGGTTAGTTCCCATGCTACAGCTTGTGGTTACTTACTTTTTTTTTTTTTTTGTTCCTAAAACCGCACTTCCATGAACACACTAAGCTGGCAGAAGCTGCAGCCAGCACCCACTCGCTCTGGGAAGGGACAGACTGGGACAACAAAAAATGGGTGGAGGCTACTTCTTTCAGCAATAGCTCTATTTTATGCTTGTAGCTCTGGTTTGTGATTGTTTAAAGTTCTTGCAAAGCTGCAGTGTAAAGGTGCAAGTAATTCCGTGTCAGCTGAACTAAAACCCAAGGTTACCGCTTCCTCCCTCGCACTGACACTTGTGTGCTGAGCAGGGACCTACGTCAGACAACTGGCTCCACTTAAAGGTTATGCATAATTGGCTGCCTGCGAAATTTTCAGCCCAAGGGAACAGTCGAAGTGGGATCACTGTAGTCCAGGCTGGGATTGAGTTAGCTGCCATGAACTTGAACTTGAAGACTCTGCAAGAGAGCCAGCAGGCTTGTGCTGGTTTTACTTCTCTGTTGGAGTCTCCATTACACTGATGTCTCTTTTATGTTAATTCAATAAAGTAATTTGCTCGAGTTGTGTTGTATCTTAAAATATGCTTTAAGTACTAACCTCCTACCTCTTTTGTGCTGTTAATATGAAAATTTTTGTTTTGGTTTTGGTTTTTTTGCACAATGAAAACGCATACTGAAGGAATCACAGTACTATGTAGGTAAGGTGTAGTTTCACAACAATATTTTCCATAGCTTTGAATGTTACATTAAAGACTTGAGACAGTAAATGTGCATCTAGTGGTAATGTCAAATAACAGCAAAGTGATACAGCAAGAGAAAAGAAAAATGGAAAAGAAGCAAGAGATCCTGGTTTGTGGTGCCTGTGGTCTTTTTGCACCAGAAGCAAAAGCAGGAAGTGAGGACAGAGTAGTTTCCGTCTTCCCATAGTAGCCCATTAGTTTGTCATTTTGCACATTACTTTCCATGAAAACAGCTCAATGTACAGCTGATTCATACTGTGTATTTACACAGTATAATTTAATAATGAATTTAAGATAGCCTTGGTTTTGTGCCTTTGTTAGATAGATGTGTGTAATTTTCATTATGAAAATGGATTCTCTGTTTATTTCATAAGCACGCAAATAGTTTTGCATTTTTATGAGCTCCTCTGTTTGAATACCTTGGTCAAAAGTGCTTTTGTTATGAAATGTATAACCACAGGGAAGAGGAACAACTGGAAGGTGAAAATAAACTTGCTGTTCTTCAATAAAAAGCAAGGCGAGAAAGTGGAAGTTGGAACAGGGATTGGAGCAAGATTGTGCCTTAGGAAACCATGGAGAGCATCCTGCTTGTACCAGTGTGCTCCTGGTTGCCACCCTGGGGGTGTCAGTACTCAGTCTGGCTTGTGCACGTGCAGTATCCGTGCTCTTTAAGGTCACATGAGAGAAGCTCTATAGGTATTTCAGTATTTCACTGAAACTTAGTCTTTCAGGCATATTTTTCTTGCACAGCTTTAAATAGTAACACTCATGCAGTGTGCGTTACAGTTCCATAAAACTGGACTGAAAAAAGAGAGCATGCTAAACACTCTGGCAATTTTAGTCTAACGTAACTGAAGATAAAAACTTGCTCTAGCCTTGAGCTGAGGTTATTTGAATGCTCAGAGGTGGTTTGATGAATGATAATCGCATACACAGGATGGTCAGAAATAAGGGTAAGATTCTTTCCAGATCACATTACCTAATGAAAAAGAGTGGATGGTGACCAGCCTTGTAGTCTTTCTTCCCCCCTCATTCCCCCATGTAAAAATATTGCAGTTACTGAGGTGTAACCTACAACCCAGGCCGAATCAGTCTGCTCTGCAGTGGAGAGAGAAGAGCGAGCAGTGGCAGGTGGCAGAGGCAGAAGGGTTCGTGGAGGAGGAGCGGGGCTTTGAATACCACCTGAACACTCAAGTCTCTTTCACTGCCATTGGATCATAACTTCTGGAATGTATGCATGAAAATAAGATATAAATGTAGCTTGTGTGTATGCTAATACTACTTCATACCTAAAGTATGAGATTTTAGGGCCACACCAACTGTTTTAACACATTTTTCTGCCTTTCTGAAGTGTGGTCTGTGCTCGGACATTGAATGCAAGTGTAAAGGAGTGTGATCTTATCTGAAAGGCCACAGTAGATAAGGTTTCTGTCAGCTGTTTCTCTAAGGTGATTCATCGGTGTTCCTCAGACAGACAAAATAGTTTAATAAATTTGTTACATATTATCTCTTAGTTTATAAGTTTAATTTTCCTTAAAAAGCTGAAAATGAAAAATATTTCCGTCGCTTGGATAGCATTAAGTAGATTTACCTTTAAGAGAGGTAAGCTTTGAAATTGAGGCTATTAAAAGCAGTCTAATGTCGTAATGCCGTTTTAACGAAGAGTTAAATGTTAGAGTTTTTGTCAGATGCAGTGGTTGGCAGCATGTTACATCATTCTGACATCTGAAGGCACTCAGTACATAGAACTTAGGTGAAAACTGAGAATGATAAGTAATGCGTTTCTAGTGGTATCCCCTGACAATGTACATGATCAGCCTGTTCCGTGTTTTCAAGTAGCAGGGAGTACTTTGCAATTGTACAAGTGGTATTGACAACAAACAGCTGACAAAGCTCCTATTACTGATCCAGGAAAATGTTGGATTGAATGGTCTGTTTAGATATATTTATAACCTAAGAGGTGCCTAGAATTTTCACTATTTCATGTTTTTCTTTTTCAGATTTTTTGTGACTTTATCGACCTACTTTCCTAGGACCACTTAATGCAGTTGCATTAAAGGTAAAGAGTGACATTTTTTTGCATGCTAGTAAGCAATAAGATTGACCATAACTAGGGAGTGGGCACTTAAATAACCCTGACTGAAACCTTCCAGCAGGGAACTTTGTCCTTCCATCACTATAACGATTGCTCCAAACACTGATAGGCACGGAGTGGGGACTCTATCTTTTTAAGTTGAAAATGGAAACATTTTCTGACAATGTTAGCTTTTTGAGTATCACTGCGTTTGTTAACAAGTTACATTATATCCTTTTTTATTACTAAACAATCAATTGCTGCTGTGATACACAGTGTCATACTAAAGATTTTTCTGTCCCTTTTTCAGGGCAAAAAAGTTCCTAAAAATAGGTTGAAAGAATGGTCAACAGCGTCAGTTTCCTCTTCATGCTTCCTGCAAATTTTGTAAAGTCTAAGACCACTTTACTCTGTTTAGTCTAGTGCTGTACAAACAGTTTCTTACTTCTGCAGTTGCTACTGTGGCTCCCACTTTATTCATTTTAAAGGTGATCTAGCTACCTAAATGTCAAGCCACTTGAGTTTTAGCTGCATGGTTTGCTGCAAACAGTCACGCATGCCCTTTTTATGTCTTCTAAGCTGGCAGGGCTTGTACAAATTCCTTTCAGGAAGGTCCGTGGCTGTGTTAGTGCCCAACTGGCCTGTGCCAGTGCCTTTTGCTGAGGGGTGGGACGGATTAGCACAGGCACAATCATGGGATAATGACAATATGGTTACACACCTCCTTGGCCAAAGCCACTTGCTCCGTGCTGCCTCTGCTTCCAGCTCGGGCTTGGAGCACGTGATACGGTGACCCGATCCTCTAAGTATGTCCTCTGCTGTTTTGCAAAAGCTACTCGGGTATTTTGGACTAAGAACATCAAAAGCTGCTCGCCTCTGAAATTGTACACCTTAAACAAGCATGTTGGTGTCTGTAAAATAAGTAGTGTGATAAATGTGCATGCATGTTTATTTGGAGGGTGGTGAAGTTCAAAACCTCACCTTTTAAAACTGTCTCATGGGTTTGTGCTTTTTTTTTAAATTTCATTTCTCTAAGAATTGTGCTAGTTTTTACCTTGTTCTCCTGTCTCGGTATGAACATTTACATTTGGACTACTTTTGCATTGTTTTTCTATTTTGGTGGTGTTACACTGCTCAGAATATTGAACAAAATAGTGTTTAGAGCTGTTAAATCTAACTTGAATCTGCACTTTGCCTTGTAGGAGACAATGTACTGTAATTTGCTTGATCATCTCACTTCCTCTTTGAAGTGCAGATAAAACCAAAGAACTGTTATGATGTAGTAAGTCAGTGAGATTGCCTTCCCTGGTAGAGAATGCCATCACCAGTATTGTCTCCCTTGCTGATGGGTAAAATCCCCAACTTCTCTGACTAAATTGGCATATGCTGAATTAAGTTACATTATCCACAGACAACTCATCCCTAGTCTATACCTCCAGACCTTCCTTATAAAAAGTAATGCTTGACTCACCAAATAATGTTGTTAAAATAAATGTACACTGAAGATATGTCTATCATAAAGCACGTGAAAGTAGCAGAAAGCAAGTTCACTCAGGAAAAGTTCAGAGTAAAGTGAGCAAAAACTTGCAGCATGAAGTCCTGTCTTAGGTAAATCTTTATCTGGGAATTCTAGGTATGGATCTAGAGATGATCAGGATCTAGAAATGAATCTGGGTATGTTTGGCTGGAAAGTGATAGGACACATTCACCATGAACCAAGCAATAGACTGTGCTAAAATTTTGCATTAGGACCACAATAAAATTCAGTTCCTTAAACGTACAAAAGACATCATTGCTTTTTCCCTGGAAAATACTGTGATTGCACAAAAGATTAAAATATGCTTGCTCCTAATTTTATTGACTTTCAAACTGTTTTCCTCCGCAGCTTAACTAGTCACACAATGAAAAATAGAGATGACTCATGCTTGAAATCTCAGGGGCCACCATCTCAAATGACCATGGGTGGGAACAGTTTTCTTAAACTTGTATTTTTTAAGTGCACATCCAGTCATCTCTATGTCAGAACACTGAGGACAGAATTTCTGCAAATTGCAAATAAGAAAGTCTAATCCTTTTTGCTTAGTCACAAAAAAGGGTGGAATTTGCATTTGGATGTGAGCTCCTAAGAGAAAAGGGAAAGTGTGTTTCCCAAATCTGGTGCTCTTCTTGTTGACTGTCTCCACAGAATTCTGAAAAACCCATAAGAATTTTGGGAAAAATCCCTCCCCAG
>KZ506895.1:90373-103418 GCA_002844005.1 Limosa lapponica baueri | reverse complement strand
CAGGCTGTTCCAAACTGCCACGAGCCCTCCAAGGGCTCTGTGCTAGTCCTGCGCTTGGAGCACACCCTCTCCTTTTGGAGGCTGGGACCGTGGAATGTCAGAGCCAGATTTCTTAAGGTAGTTGGTGCTGAACGGCCACAGGCTGGGGAGACTAAACGCCTCTAGACCCTAGGCTGGGAATTTCTGAAAATAACCCTTCAAACTCTTGATTCAGAAGTAACATGACACTCTGCAAAGTTCCCTTGTAGCCAGTGAGAGCTGGGATCTGCCCTCTGCACGCACAAGGGCTGGATTGGCTTCAGCAGGAGCCAGCACGCTCTGGCAAAGACGCCGTGCTGGAAACAGCATTCTGCTCATTCTTCTACGTATTCGCATTAGTGATATTTTCCAAGGTGAAGACAGTCTGTACTAATGGAGAAGGGAAAATAGCGGGTGAGGTTATTTTGGCCGGTGTCATTTAGGAAGTCGGACTACATGTTACGTGATCACCTTACAATCTATAAAAATTAAATAAAGTACTAGAGCTAGCAGAGCTCGCTCTGGGTCGCACTCTATTGGGACTATAAAAGTGTGTGTGTGACGAGTCTGAATACATATATGCCACTTGTAGAGAACTGTTATCCTCCCTGTTACTCCAGTCTCCCATTTACTGCTCCTCTGAATAGGCTGGGGTCTTTCTAATGTTCCCGTACTCCCCGTTAATTACATGTGCAGAGTCTGAGGAACTTCCCTGGAACTGCCTGGGAGTGTCAAGTTCAGCTTTTGTGCAAGCGCTGGCAGGCGCCGGGAGCAACTGGCTCCGGAGCCGTTTGGAGCGCTGCGATGTGGGGATGTGAGACATATGGCAGGGAGGAGACGCCGTGACACCACGGAGCGAGGCATGGAGGGGACCTCCGTAAATGAGCCCGCGGTGTTAGCGCTCGGCTCGGCTGCAGCCAGGGTGAAGAGGATTTTGCCTGCAGTTTCAGACCCTGGGTCGCCCCTGCGGCTGGTTAATTTTTCGCTCGTAAGAATGGAAACCTACTAAACCGAAACAACAGCAACAACAAATACTTCTAATTAACAAAATTGTTCCCCATATAAACTCAATATGCTGCCTCACTTCATCTTCAGTGCTTTTTCTGCACTTCTAGAGATGTTTGTGATTTCTTCCATGATTATGGAGAGTGTTATAACTAGAATGGGGTGATGCTTTTCAACTTGCTGTTACTTTTCACCAAAAAATACAAGTTCCAAAATACTTTGCGACGTTTAAAGCTTCTAATGAATAAGAGAATAGATTTTTTTAAAAAATGTTTCTTGCAATACTTAAAGTTTAGATTTCTTATTTGAAAATACATTCGTATTCTGAAATACAAAATTTTAATTTAAGTAATTGCAAAAAACTACAAAATTTAATCACGGTTTCATTTTGGGTCAGACAAAAGAATTTATTTAACCCAGTAAAAAAAGAGAATGAAAAAAACCCCACACCTTCTGAAAACAGAAGCTCATTTTTGAGAGCTGAAAAAAGTGAAAATATATTTTATTATTTTTTTTGAACTTTTGGTTTAGTCAGTGAACAAAACTTCTTTTGTTCCTGTCATCACTCTCTGGAGCTAGTGAGGTGATAAATCTTCATCCAGCTTCTGTTCAAATAATTAAGACACATTTTCTGTATATTATGTTTCCTGGTAACATGATAGCTTCATTTTTACATAATGCTACTTCAGGATTTATAAGACTGGAGGCAATTAATTCTAATATAATTATTTGTTAGTGATTGGAGCTCATTAATAATTGCACAGACTAACAGGTAAGGTTCTTCAGAAAGCAAGGATAGAAAGAATACACGAAAAACATTTTTTTCCCAATTGCTTTCATTAATAAATATTAATAAAACAGGGTTTTGAAGAGAAATACGAATAAGCTCTGTCCTGGCAGGAGCGGGCACTGACTGCAGCGAAGGGACACTGACTTATACTGCCTGACAAGCTATGGAGACTTCTAAAAATCTCTCCTGTGGCAACAGGGACGTAAGCCGCTCTCTGGTAGAGATTTCAAGGAAATACATTGTATGTTCGAATAAATCATAAGAGCGCAGGTATCATGTAGAGCTCTCAGCCTTAGCCAGTGCCTTGCTGAAGTCTGTACAATCAGGAGCTGCTTTGTTCTGTCTCTCCTTATATAATGCCTATTTTAGCACTAATTGCCGAGTTCACGAAAGCCTCAAAAATAGCTCTAGTGATCAAGTACTGATTATGTACTGCACATGAATTCAGAGGTCCTGTTCTATAACCTTTATTTGACTTTGAAATGTGCATACCATTTCAGGCGGCTTTGGAGTTTAATGCAATCTGTTTCCACTGAAGGCAAGCAATACTGGAAATATGATTACAATAATTGTATTATGAACATGGTATTGTCATGATCAAGTGAAGGCCTCCAAAATGTAACTGATAAAATTGTAACTTTGACCCCCATCTTTAGCTTAAAAACTTGATGCAGTTCAAATATCACTCTGTATTAGCCTCGTTAGCGCAAAAGCCAGACTAATAGTTCAATCCCCGTTCCCGTGAGTCACTTCACAGACAATATTGATGTAAACAAGAACTTGTGGGAGGGGAGAAACAGGATCCATCTTTTGATGTCGGTTTAGAGCGTAAAAGACTAAATCATGCGCTGTCACAGTTCCATCAATTCCCCGGAGTCCGAGCAGCAGTGAATTCGATTCAAAATTCCCGTGTAAACACGCTGGGGCAAATTCGTGGTTGACGTAAATTGTTGTAACTTCCTTGGCTCTATTTGACTCACTGAAACCAATTAATTTAAGGCAGTTTATGCCGTATGAGGATCCGTCCCCTTCATAAATATTTATGCAATAAATGAGAAAGTTACAGTCATTTAAAAAATATTTTATTACGGTGTTCCAAATAGTACAGAACGTAGTAGACCCCTTCTGCTTTGTTTCCTTATCCTCTGACTTCATTCAGGTCCTAATTTGAACTTCTCCACTAAATATGGAAAGAAATGTGTAAATTGTACCAGTCCCGCTATTAGCTTCAGTTTGCAGAAGTGCCATTGATACAGACTTCTGCATTTATTTTGGGTGGAAAGTGTCTATTTAAATTGTGAGATCAATCATCGAATTAGATGTGTGACTGCACACATCGTTCCAGTGTTTATTTTCTTTTCTGGCACACTTGTGGCTCTTTGGGTTTGAAGAATGTAACTCAATTGGAATGAGCCTCAGTGATAAAATGGTCATCACATAAGATGTCTTTGTGTTGTTTTGAAATGTACTATTACAAGGCATTTTAATAAACTTTGTTTTTATTTTCCTTGATTAATAACACATTTGCTTGTGAATTTTCTGGGATGTTTGATTCATGGTCTTTCCTTTCTTTTCCTTAGAACTCCTTGGTGGCAGCAGCCTACAGGAGGCCTTATGGGACTATCCCATGGCGATCTGACCTGGTTCTGGCTTTGTCCAAGTAATTTTAGTCGCACTAACACTTTTGACCCCTGGTGTCATTGATAAGCTCCAGAGCACCGAGTGCTGGGTCAAAAAAGTTTTGAAAGATCTACAGAAAACTAAATGCTTATAGCCATGTGATTGATATTTATTTGTTTTAATTATAAATATAGAAAATAATACCCTGTCACTTTCTCTTCCCTTTTCTGCATACTCACGCAGATAGAGAGGTTGTTTTATTGATAGTAGATTCATTACATGTTTTAAACATTGTCCAGTGATGTACGGGAGGACAGGTCGCTTTCAATCTTCCCTGTTTAATAGCTGACATGATTTTTAACGCTTCCTCAGCTGCATGATTTAGTAGGAAGGACTCTGAGCATTGTGTAAGGCATTAAGTAACGGCAGTTGATCACTTGTACTAATATGGTTTCACTATAAAATACTGTCATCTTCTTTTGATTGGCATTTGCCTTTCATAGAATTGTTTGGCTAGTGCAGTGCTTAATAGTTTCAGTTTTCTCTCTTTTCTTTTTTTTTTATTTTAAACTGGCTTTTATCTTTAAACTGTTTTTATAAAGCAGAAAACTGCGTTCCTTTGAACTCATCCTCTGATGTCATAAGAGCTGGGAGCTGACATGAATTACGCTGTGAAAATACTGACATTTAGAGCTAGGTACCAGCATGTACTAAAATACAGTAATGCATGTTGCGTTCAAGAATATTTTTTTTAACACACTATTATTAGTGGCAGGCTCTTTGGTTTGAACGCCTTTGATAAGTGAAATTAGCACACTGTTTTTCCAGTCTATGTATGGTAAATTCTTTTCCCTTTTGGGGTCAAAAAATATAAATATTAAAGAAAACTCCAAGTGTCGCTATTTGCAAGGTTACAATGTTTGTTATTAGAACTGTGGAATATGTTCAATCTTTTAGGCAAGATAGTACGAGGGGACCCATGAAAGGACAGGAAACATCTATATTTGCTGGCAGCATGCCTATGTTGAACATATTGCTCACAGTGCCATCCTGATGGCACTGTGGGGAAGGACAGTTCAGCTATGCAGTATGAAAACATGCCATCATATCTATATTTCATAACAAAGCACGTGTGAGTCAGTCATGACTTTAAGTTAATTAGATGAGGTTCTTTGCAGGAAGCCAATTCTGCGGACAGCTAAAAAAACTGAGGACGTTCAGTGGAATTAGGTCCCTAATCTTAATCCCCTCCCAGGAGAAGCAGCAAAATGCAGGAAGCACTTTGCACAAGGCTTCCTCTGGGTCCCCCAGAGATGTCCCACAGAGAAGCCTGGTTTTAATGCTGCATTCCTTAGCACAAATAAAGCACAGCTTTACATCCTTACTTGTGCAAGACTGAAAAGAGACTCTTATTGTAGCCTACAACATACAAGTATAGTGAGGCAGTAGGGACAGGTACTTTTTCCTTTATACTTTTTTTTTTTAATACAACAGGATGATGATACATGAAGACAAAGTGGACTTTTGATTTTAAGCCTCATAAGAAAATTATATGATGCTGTGCTTACTGAAAACAAGGCTGAATTTAGCACCCATTATTTCCACCCATATTGTATCGTACTAGTCCTCTAACTGTTGCTTGTATAAACAGTTTTGATTCCATCAGGCAATTTCAGTGATTATGTTAATAGACATTACTCTTCCCACGAGTATATAGAAAGCTTGGAGATGCTTTTATTCTCCCTGTTTGTCTTATCCAAAGAAAAAAGATCCAACCAACCAAAAAGCACTCAGCTTTTTATTTTTTTGAATCTAGTCCATAGCTCCTGGAACTAACTAAAACAAGAGAAAAAGAAATCCAATGCATTTGTAAATAATTTCAATTAAGAATAGATTTGGCCGGCTGAGGATGCCTGGGCTGCGTATGGAAGCAATTGGCCTGGCTCCGTCCACTCTTGTCTGACCCAGCCAAGAGCAGGCTGGTCCCCAAGGTTCAAGCAGGGCAACAAGGAGGCCGGATAGCCTGGACTCCCTGGGGACCCTCACTGTTAGGTGTCCAACATGTAGAGCATGGAGGGCCTGCTTCCCTCGCCTTGGGAACCCCAAGGGCCACCCTAGCCCCATCTAAGTGTGGGCCGTTAGGTCTGTGCTGTAGGCAAGTTCCAGCTGTTTGCTTTGCTTCATGCGTGCAGCAGGGATCTCGTGTGCTCCTCACCCACGGGCCCAAGGTAGTCCCAAGCCCCTGACCTTCATCTGAGAGGCTGTAGGTGGATGCAGATGTGAGAAGGAAAGAGCAGGGGGCAGCAGCTGGAGAAGACTGGTCAGCGGGCTGAGCCACGCAGCACAGCAGTGTCCTGGCACAGAGCGAGGGTCGGTAGCACCAACAGGGCTCCCTTAGGCTTTTCCTCTTCTGCGTAGGCTGTGCTGGAGCAGTGTGGGAGCTGCACCCTCTGCGCATCCACACAGGAGCATTAGGAAAAGTAATGCCTAGAAACAGTGCAAATGTGTAGGTATGACGTGATATGGAGGGTGTATTGGTGTTTGTTAAGTAGAAATAATCATTTAAACAATAATTGCACAACCATTATCAGTCATCTTTACCAATTGCTTCTAGCCAAAAGCAATTATCTCTGATAAAGATTTCTGCTATTTGGAGGCAGGCCTGGATTTATAAACCACAAGATCAAGCGATTATATTCAAAAGAAACTGTTGCTACTGAAACGGCCCACAGAAAGAGGATCTGATGCAGTATTCTACTCGTTTCATGCCCTATGTTGCTGTTTATACTCATTTAGAGCTCTTGAGCTCTACTCAGCAGGAGGACACGAGTGTGCAGGGTTTGCTCACAAAGGTTTTTCATCCCTCCATCTCCATCCTCCTCCCCATACCACCTTGGTCACTCTTTTCTCCCCCAGTAGATTAATGCAGGAGACTTGAAAGAAAACGTTGATAAAGGATGGTGTTCTGTTAAACGTACTTTATTTCTTTAGAGCCTTTAATTTTTACCTTGATTTTCTAAAATTTAATGTCAAAATACTGTGAAAGACATGAGAAACGTTAATCATTTTTTCTCCCAAAACAGAAAAAAAAAAGGAAGAAAATGCCATAAGAAATAATCAGATACAGACAGATGTACTTTAGCTTTGAACAAGGAAAGGCAAAAAGAAAACAACTTGTGATATGTTTTTTCCAGAAATGGACTATTTGGAGGGAGAAGAGCTGCTTGATTAGAAAGAAAGAGGGATGGGAATTATTAGAAAAGAAGAAACTGGGAAAAGGAAGAATGGAAGAGTGTGAGTGATCGTAGAGACGTACCAGGGGTGGAGCAAATGCACACTGGGAGACCCCAGGGTACCACATGTGGCTTATGAGTTGATGGTCTGTCATCTTCTACTTCCGTAAGTTCCCTAACAAAGTTATTCCAATGGGAGGGATGATTTTCAGCTTCCCCAAACCACTCGTAAAACTTTGAGAAAGAATAATGCAAAAAGAAAAGTGGAAAAAAGGGAAGAGGTCTGTAGAACTTGAAGGCTCAGGAATTCATAAGAGAAGGAGGTAGGAGAGGTTGAAAGAGGGGCAAAATTCCCCAGGAAAGGAGGGATACGTGTCTGTGCGCAGTGGTGGAGGGAAAGGCATTTACACAGAGTCAGTTTGCTGTGAGGGTGGTGGGATGTGCAAGGCATAGGATATAGAAAGGGGAGAGAAGAGGTGGAAAGTCAAGCCTGAACATACTGGTGATGAAAGGCTTGCCAGAAGAAACTCGTAACAAAGAGGTTAAAATTAGGAAAACGCGAAGGCTATGAGGAGCTTTGAAAGTTAGAAAATGGAGTTCTGCAGTAGAAGCCTGTCTCTCTGCTACCCTTTCTTTCTTTGCTATTCTTCTCTTGAGAATTAGGAAAAAGGATGGGAGCTTTGTCCATGAGCTGAATTTGTGTTTAGGTGTCTGTTGGGAGTATTCAAGTATTTAAAGCTGGGAAGAAATGCCTCGTATCTAAGCAGCATGAAAATTATCAAATCCATTTTGCACTCGTGTGCCATCTCAGAGGAGGTTATAGCAGGAAACACATTTTCTCATTTATCCAGTGAATCTTATGTGATGTTTTCCGCATCCCCTGAGCTACGCATCCCACTGCCCGTGCTGGGGCCTGTGTTTTCTGGACAACCAAAATACCCTGAAAATCCTTTCCTAGTATTTTCTATATCACAAATGTGGGCTTTAGTCTTTTCTTGGTAGGAGCATAGCACCATCCCACTGCTGCATCTTTCTAATACTCTGGAGAGGTTTAACGTAGCAAGGAGGATTCTTGGACACCTCCCTCCAAAAACCCAGTGCTCTGCCACTGGCAGAAAGGGTGCTACAGGCTTTGTGGGTGTCCAGCTTGGGGATCTTCTTCTGAGCCTTCCCAGCTCCTGCTCTGGCAAGATCAGACCATAACTCAAAAGTCATCAAGTATTAATTGCTATTAGTACACTCAAAGGATTCCTCTAAAATCCTCCCACCTTGGTTCAGCGCTGCTGTTTTCACCAAAGGGAAATTTGTGCCGAGACACAAAAGCGGCGGGGATTTACAAAGTAGGAGCAGAGTCTGTGAGTTGAAGTGCAGCCTCCTGAGAGGTGCAAGGAACAAGTTGCTGTTAGGAATCCTGTCCTCCCTTGCAGTGGATGGGTGTGTTACATTAATACATCACTCGTGTGTAGTGAAGACATCTGTGGGGGGAAAAAAAATCAGTCAAGGCAGCTAAAGAGCATTGCTCTGAACGGGTTGCATCCCAGCAGGGAGAACTGAGTCTTGGCTCGTGAAGAGGCGCCACTGGGGACTGGAAGCTTTTTCTTTACAATTTGAAAAACCTTTCTTGTGTAAAATTGTTTAATACTTACTATTCAATTGATTTTAAAGTGGATAATCATCACTGAGCTTTAAATACACAGAGATTGTTGTTGGAGCTACAGATTTTCTTTGTTAATACTAACATTAAATATTTATTCTGGATAAGGATAATCTAGTAATATGGGGAAACACCTGTGATTGAACTGCGGCGATAAGGATCTCTACTATACACTTCTAGTGCCAATATTTTCACAAAATTCACTGTAGTCAGTGGTAAATAATTTTAATTCATTTTCTACTCCTTTTGTCTCACAAATCTGAATGTATTTGATGCGTGAATCTTTACAATAAGTTGTAAACCTCAATTCATGTCTTTAAGGACCTGCACTAAATTGCTGAAGGAGTTGTGTCTGACAGAAGCTCTTTTTTTTTCCCTCCAGCGCTAATTGGGTGATGATAATTGTGTCACTTTAGGAAACACCGGAGCAGGAGAAGGCAGCTGGAGACAGTGTGTGAGGAAATCCAAAACCATGCACAGATTTAAAATTTTATGAAGCTACAGCAATACGCTGTCTCACATCAAGGAGTATTACCAACAGGCAGTTCCTCTCTGTTTGCTTTGACATCCCCTTTTGCAGGGCCTTTTAAAAGCTCTAGAAAGGATAAACTTTATACTTGAAAAGTGGAGAATGAAATGATGCGTTTCTCCCTCTGATGATAACATACTCAGGGAAACTGAAGCTGCGTACCTTTGTTATGTGTATATTAATGTTAGATGCTTCTTTATCTAGCATTACATATTATATTTTTCAATGTGAAATATTTGATAATTGTGTTTTTTAAATGTCTTGCTGATATACTATGCATAAATTTAATTACTTCAAATAGTATTTTGCTCCAAAATTATTTACATTTTTAAAAGACCCTCATGAGAAGAGAATAGTTTTGTGGCATTGATATTTATTTTTTAAAAAACAAATGGGCTTTTCACAGCAGTCGTCATACATCCTTGTAAGCATCGGATCAGGCTCTTACCTACATGAAACTACTGCACTTCGGTGAATTATTCTGAGCTTTGATTTTTGTAGAAATAGTTTCTTGTAATTTTAGTTGCTGTTAAGACCAGTGTAAACCTGGATCTTGTAAATTTAACAGTAAATTTGCACTTGCTTTAGTGAAGCTGAGATTTCGCTTTCTCGGTGGAAAGAGAAATTTCTCTTTCAGGCTTGTACAAAAGCCAGAGGTAGCAAGCGATCTGTCAGAGGAGTTTAAAGCAAGAGCAAGTGAACTGCGATCCCAGATCGATTCATCTGTGTGTGAGGGACCTGGAGAAACCGTGTGTGATGGAAAGAAGCTCGTTCTTTAATTTCTCTCCTTATCTGAAATTCCGCATGATCAGGAACTACCCACATCCTGAATTATTTCAAGCCTTAAAAAGCAATTGCAGTTCACACAAGGGGCAACTTTTGCAAAGCAGTCAGTGCTGCCCAATGCTGGTCCCAGCGCTGCCTCCGTGCGTGTCTCAGCAAGAGCCCTGTGCTTTCAAAAAGCTCAAAATCTGCTTTCAAAAGTGGATTTTGCAGCAAAGGACGTTTAACCTCAAACTCAGATCAGTGTGAGGGCTTTGGAGTTACAAGTGTGTCTCCAGCCTTTTCGCCTCTTGTGCTGTTTTGTGCTACTACGTGAGTACAACATAAATAGGAGTATTTTCTTGCTTCCATTCGAGCAGTTTAACACCCACTGAAAATAGCTTTGTAATGAAGTCCCTGCTCTGAGTGGGAGTACAGTTTTGACAGCAAAGAAACTCAGTGCTTCTGTTTTCCATATTCTGTTAGCCGTGTTATGATCCCAGGATGTACACAAAGCAGTGAAAGGTAGCAAATACTATTTTCATTATACTATAAACAACAAATAACATTTCCATAATAATTTTTTTTTGTGTTTTAAATAGCTCTTTGATCAGATTAAATTTATTTGAGGTAAAAGAAACACTGTACTGCTGCTTAACCTACAGATGCTCTTGTTTTGTTTTAGTTTGTCTTAATACTGCTTTAAAGGCTCCAGTGAAATCTTTCTGTAGCCTACTGAATATCCAGGAAACGTGGTACGCCTTTTCTTCTGGCTTCCAGTTCTGGTTACATTCTTTTAAAAAAAGCTTGTCTAGCGAGAAAACAGCTAAAGAATACCTTTCTGTGTACCGAGTCCTTCCTTCACATACTAAACTGTGTAGTAACTATTACTCTTGTAACTGCTAAGTGCAGGCTTTGGGACAAATATTTTCTATTGTAATTATTTATTCCAGAGCTGTGGTGTCTGTATGCAGCCCTGTTCTCAAATGAGGAATAGGCAGATGAAATCTAATATGAAATCTAATAATACCTAATATGAAAAACCTAATATGAAATCTAATAATAGCGCAGAGGTTCTTCTTTTTCAGTTCACTGCACTACGCTGTAAATGGACTTTAAGTAGTTAAGTTGCCCCATCCCTGGAAGTGGTCAGGACCAGGCTGGATGGGGTTTTGAGCAACCTGGTCTAGTGGGAGGTGTCCCTGCCCATGGCAGGGGGGGTTGGAACTAGATGATCTTTAAGGTCTCTTCCAACTCTAACCATTCTATGGTTCTAAGTTGTCCTATGAAAGCAGGGGAATGTAATGGCAATGGAGTATCAGTAATAGGTTGCCTGTTTTTTTCTCCAGTTGTTTCTGAAGAGTCTGGAAGTTTGGATTATTACTTTTTTAGCCATTACAAAGCAATAAACAACAAAGTTAAGAGTCTCACAGACAAAAAGTGCATTGTGTTTTGGAGTTGTTTTTCAGTTTGAGTAGAGGGCTAATCTTATTCTTCGTCAAATTATGGCCAGGTCCTTATGGAGGAGGGACAGTAAGAGTGCTCCCACAGCACTTAGCACAGCAGTAGCAGCAAACAAAGGGCACCGCGTCTTCATTCTGTAAGTGGAAAGTGGGAAAAAAACGGGGTTAAGGAGCAAATCTAGATTGTGGTGTTCTCTAGGTGTCATTCGTATAATCAGATACGGGTAATGGTTCCACATAAAGGAACATAGAGTTAAAATCTGATGCTTTTGAGGCCTCATCTAGAGGTGTGATCTGCGTTTACTTTGATTACATGACAGTCTGAAGAGGGCTGTGAGGACTGCAGCCAAGCTGCCCTGCTCCCCTCCACCACTGCTGCGGGAGTGGGGACACCCCTGGGCACACCTCCTGCTCTCCTGGGCTGCCGCCGTGGCTTGGCAGGGCTCGGATAAGTTACTTCATTCTCGTTATTTTTATCTGATTCTCTGGGTGACAACATTCAGTTTTAGTCAAACTACTGAGAAGCCTGGAATACCCGCAGATGCTTTCAGGTGCTTGTGTGTATTACACGGGGGGGCAAATGCCTGTGGGGGAGCATTCTGATTTGACAAGTTTCTTGCTGTTGTACTGACATTTCCTTAAAAAAAACAGCACATTCTCAAAGTTTGCGTGTAGAGCCCTCATGAAATAATCTGGGAACATTTGCTGATATTAAACATTTTCTTTGTTTACTTTAAAAATGACAAGTTTACTTATCTAAACTCCTTTTTCAGTGTTGCCTTAGCGCCCATTTACACTGGAAAGCTTAAAAAAACCCCAACAAATTAAGTGAAGATGTGAATTTAAAACCAATTACTTTAACGGCATTAAAATGCTGTGTAGGAATTCTTTCTAGAATTGGGGTGCTCTAAACTGCCTTTAACTAAGTTAACTTGAAAGCCTCTTGATTGTGAATAAGTTGGGGACTGAGGCCAATTAATTAATCCACTTTAAACATTAATTCAGTATCATTTCCTGAGTGTGTGTCTGTAGGCAATCCTGAGGAGTACAGGCCACAGAAATGGAAACTAATATAGATCATACTTTCTTTCACAGGACTTTGGTTCCCATCTAGGTCTGGTAACAAGTAGCTAAATTTGAAAAGAGCTCAGCAGGTTAGATATTTTATTTTTTAAAATATCTGTTTCTCAGAGTCACAGTTGTACCAACAGAGTGCAGAGCACTCCTTGAAATACGCGTTTGTGCCTATCCGCATGTGCTCAACTCTTTTAAAATCCAGTCCCAAACTCTTTAAAATTTCTGCAGTGACTGCGTTGTTGGAGAGCTGGGTTTGTTACCGGCCTCTTATATAGTCTCAGGATCCTCTTCATCAGATTTTCATTAAGCGTTTCACTAAGAAAACTAAAGTTCATTAGAGATGTTGTTCCTATCAGCCTTCCCAACTATTTCTGAGTCTTTTTTTTTTTTTCCTAATCTAATGCAGTGGAAGTTGGAGAAATACTGTGAACTTTGTAGTAAATCTTCAAGGGAAAATTCTGTTGGCAGAACGTAAGGCACATACCGATCATCAGCATTAGATGCTTCTGTGGTATAATCTGTGCTGACCTTAATAATATAGAGAGCGTAGCTTAGTGGGGTTTGTGATCATAACTGCTGTAAGCTGTGCAGCGTGGGGCACAAGTGGTGTGTGCACAGTTTGTTCTCCAGTGACCGCTTAAAGTGTTTGAAATTCTAATTTATCCTTTTCCAGTATAGAATGTAATAGCGTCGCTGTTTTAAAAAAAAAAAAAAAAAAACAAAAAAACTCTTGAATTTCCAACAAGTATTTAGAGGTAAAACAAATTTTATAAATGGAGCTAAAGTGATCAAACGACCCGTGCTAGCAAGGGAACTGAGACCCCTGGACCTCCACGTCTGTTTGGAAGAAAACCACCAGGACCTGGACACAGTGACCTCAAAAACAAAGCAAGA
>KZ506895.1:23200-39476 GCA_002844005.1 Limosa lapponica baueri | reverse complement strand
ATGTTTGGGATTATATTTTTTTATTTACTGTAATCAGTCAAAACAACACTGACACTGAAACTTCTGTGGGAAGGTTGTTTGTGAACTATTAATTATTTTCAGTCTACTTGGCATAATGTGAAGGATTATTAGCATAACCAGTCTTGCAGGTGATGATAAATTCAACGAGCTTTACTTCTACTTTTTAAAGAGGTTGGTTTTCATGATTGATCTTTCACATAGATGGCCTTTTCCAGCTGACACAAATTCCTTTTAGAGCTGACCTAGACCTTGTAATTTGCCAGGAATTTAGGATAGATCTTTATTTTAAAATACAGTTTTCCCCCTTAATTAATGTAGTGACCAAAACCAGGGCTTTAATTTCATCTTGTAGAAGGCGAAACATGATGATGTTTTCTCAACACTGTGAAGTTACTTTACATTTAATTCTGTGACTTACCAGTTCATCTTAAGAGGAAGAACATGTCTGTTAAATCACAGGATAATTTTTGTCTTATCCTTCAATTAAACTCCTTCCCTCACCAACATGGCCAGGAGGAAAATGTTTTCAGTTGGTCTTATATATTTCCTTTCAATGTTGAGTGTAGCAGCCTGAATCACAGAGGCCAGACTGAGAATGGACTCAGCGTTGGTGAAGAGGGTATGTGTATTTTGGACCAGCTTGCACTTTTGATCTACCTACAGTCTCCTTTGGTGGGTTACTCACAGCTCTGATGTAATATTGTCAGCATACGTGAAGCATTAAATTGGCTTTTGTGGCTTTGATGGACATTTGTTTTGGTGAATATATATTAGTTTCTTGCTGAAACTAGTAACCAGGTTGAAACAAAATACCAGCTGTGTGGTCTTACTCATTTTACTGCCTCCATTGCATGTATTCATGGCATTTCCAAGCATGCGTTCGCTGTGCAGTACCATACTATGTTGAATACTACAGCGTCCTGTAGGTTCAATGGGTTTTGAAAATGGAGCAATGAAACATAAATTCATGAGAAAATAACATAATAATGTGAATACCCATCTGTTACATCGACTGAAATGTATGTGTGCAAAAAGTTAGTCTAAATAGAGAGTTACTTGTGTTTATCTATAGGGGGCGGGAAAGGTTGTGCCCCTCTTGTGTTATTTTTATTAATAGTAAATACCTTTATTTTTTTCCCTCAGAGAGAGGGTGTGGTGATAGTGTGTTTGTAGTTAAAGGAAAATAATCTGTTTTCGCTTGTTTTGGGGCATCAGATGAGTGATGGTCACTTCATAGGGTTAGAAGTACTCAGGCTGTTTTATAATGAGGCACTGCTCTTCTGATGAAAACATACCTTTCGGTATCCCACCCTTACGGCTCCTTATCAGTGACTTACTGGACTTTCCCTAGTCTAAACAAAGCTTTGGTGCTGCTATTTGTGTTAGTTGTTTTCATTGTAGACACCTTTTTTGTTTTTTTCTTTAAATTCCACTGAGATCTACTCTCTGTTGGTCTTTTGGTACAAATGGCTTTGTGGCACTTGAAATAAGCTGCCATGAAAAAAAACGTTGTTTATCCTAAGCTCAACTTAAACACAGCCTTAGAGTCCAGGGCATACCCTACACCCAGTGACGACATGCGTCATCTCCACGCGTCCCTCGCTCTTTTTGCTTCCAATTAGAAACACAGAAATGTGAAGCAATGCAAATAACTGTTTATATCCCTTTTTCCCACATGCCTCCCCAGTTAAAATGCTGCAGACAAGTAAATATTAAAAATGAATGTCTATTTCTTGCCTTGACTTTTAACCCAAGTAACATTTCAATGGCAAAGAAATGTCTACCCTGCCAGTCATCTTTTGTGACGTGGTCCAGCAAGTAGCAGCGTAAACTGTATTTCAAAATACCAATTATAGAGAATAAAGAGATTGCCGAGAGAAGCTGGTGGTGTCGCTACGCATTACAGGGCTCCTTCAGGAGTGCAGATGACCTCAGAAGTCAGTAAAGTGTCCTTTCAACTTTGTTTCCTAAAATACAGGTTTCCTTTGCCCTATTCAAACCTCAGTTAATACTGAACTTTCTTATGAGTCACTAAGTGACTTTTACAGTCCTTCTTTCCACTTTCTTACTTGATTGTGGTTCCCCTCTCCTCCCCCCCCCCCCATTTTTCATGTGCACTGTTTTTGGTGGGCGAGATGGAAACACGGAAATCCCATTTTTCACATTCCCCAGCTGCACAGCCAGTGTATTATAGTTCCACCTGTGTGTGGCAGGGATTTCCTGTTTTAGAAGATTAATTTTGTTGAGCAACTCTGAGTTCCTCTAAAAGAAACGATTTTCCTTTCCTGTATAGCAACGGAGATTGCAATCTTCTGAGGCTGTAAACTTGTTTTTATACCTACCAATAAAGTAGCCGGTATCACTTAGGGATACTTAACTGTCTGGTTTAAATTCTGTTCTGTTACATGGATGTAAATCTGAGTAACTGCTTCTTTTAGAGATTGCTGTCTGTGTAGCTGGAGTTTTTCATCCAGCTAGATGTTTGCCTTTCTCTCTCTCATTATCTCTTCTTTCAAAGTCAAAAGTCACTATTTGTATTTTACTGCATCTCAGAAAATGACTGCCCTGGTTGACTTCAAAACTTTAATTCTGCAAGTGCGCGAAAGTGGTTTCTAACATAGCTGCCCAGTCTGGATGGCCCTAAGTATTCATTTGGAAACAGTTTTCACTCATTTTCTTTTTTTAATTTTCTTTTTTTTTCTCTCCCCCCGCCCCCTTCAGCTGGTTGAATGGCTAGTGCTTCTGCCTCACCCAGTTAGCTTGTCCTGGTCTAGTTCCAAAAGTCAGAGGGAGAGGAAATGGCCTTTTTCCTAGTGAATTTTGCCTCTGACAATTTTTCTCATTCATCTCAACTGTGTTAAATTGGCGTATTTCTTGCTTTGTTATGAAGTACATTTGAACGTAGCTTGCTTAGGACAGCTAGATTCTGTCTTTGTGCTTATTGTTGGGATATCATTGGATTATTTGTCTCCTGTACGTGCGGGGCTACCATTTGGTTTGAATATTGACATTTGGGTGCACATGCACCACTTGTCCTCGTCCCCTTGAGTTGTCTTGTCAGAACCACAGTGTCGTTAGCCTTGCTGTACCAGTGTCTGAGGAAGCTGAAGGGGCTGGTTGTGACTGTGTTCCCACAAGACTGTCCACCTTTCATAGTGGATTGAGGCCAAAATGAATAAAGAAGACAGCGCCAAAGCCTTCTGATCCAAAACAGGACCTCCCAGGCAGATGAGACACCCGCAAAGTGAAGCAGCGGGGACATACACTGGGCTTGTTTTCTGAAACCGTGTCATGGTGGTAAGTGAACCAGAAAGAAGACTCTTTCCACACAGCTCTACCTCAGTTGTCTCAGTTGTCTGCCTTTGCTGGCTGGAGCTTCACAGGGACACTCGAGTTCTCGGGCAGCAGTGGGTGGCAGAGGTGCTGTGGCCAGCCAGCGCTCAGGCTGCTGGCCAGAAAGACTTTCTGAAGCTTTACAGCTTTGTGAAAACACGCTGTAGCGACAGAAGCACATGGCACACATGGGATGTTCTTATTTTCTTCACCTCTAAGATACGAGCAAGTGTACGCCCCGTTATTGAGTATTCTGTTACTAGAGCTATTTTGAGGCAGTCACAGGGAGGCATAGGCAGGTTGGTTGAGATAAAATAACTGAGCCGGAACCTACAGCAAGGCCGATGAGTTCAGGTCCGCCCTGAGAAGGCAGCCCTGTCCCTCGGGATCTCCAGCACTGTTGTGTAGTTATGGTTTCTGTGTACTTTCTAGAACTAAAATATTAAAAATTATCCGAGACAGTTTAAGGTGCATCTGTTACTGGCTTCTGGCAGTGTAGTTTGATGACTGCTTTAAACTGAACACTCAGGACAGATAAAACCATAATTTTAAGCAGTCTGAAGTTTTGCTGTTTGTTTTTGGTTTATCCTCCTGTGCTTTTTATTAATGGCTTGTTTGGGGGAGGCAAGATGGGAAGGTCATTTCATAGCTGGGAATTGCCAGTTTTCCAAAATGCCAGAACTTGGTGTGTCACATCTCTGAATCTAGCGTGTGGTTACAAGTGAACATGAAGTCAAGATGCAGTAGGATGAGAAGAATGAGACAATGGACAAGAAGGGGTAAGAGGAGGAAACAAAAAGAAAGGGGACAGTGTATGATCCAAAATGAATAGGAGAATGTGGAGAGAAGGGAAGGAGTTCACGAGGGACATTGAGATTTTTAATCTTGTTTCTAATTTAGGCACGAGCTATAAAAATATATGTATTCATATATCTCTCTCATGACTTGCTTTGAAGGCTAGTAGGATTTTCCATGAATAAAACTCTTTGTTCCTCTCTTTGACCTGTCATACTCAATCTTTTAAAATAGTTACGATTTAGCAGCAACTATAAGAACGATATTTGAACTGGTCTCCTGATTCCACCCTGGCATCTGGAACGAACGCACCAGTCGGGGATTAGTAAAAATTGTAAGAAACAAGCAGCTTTTTCTGTGTGTGCCATGGACACGTAACTTATTGAAGGTGGCAGGGCAGCAGAATGAGATGATGTCCCATTATGTTTTCAACAGATTTCATCAAGCCCACATCTAGCATTGTTGATTTGAGACTCCTGTTGATTTGAGATCAAGAAAGAAAGTAATTCTTAACAAACACTTGGGAAATACTGTTCAAGAGATGTCATTTTTCTCCCCCTCCTGCTCTACGTCTAGGTGGAATTTTGGCCACAAACCAGACTTTTGTGTGTTTTTTCCACTGTGCACTTCTTTTGTCTCCTGCAGTTTCAAGGGGTTAGACTAGAAGATGTCGGCTCAGCTAGAGAGTATTTTTTGATCTGATGTAACAAAAATCATTTGATACCAGTTTTAAAACTCACATTGACAAAAACTGGAAAAATAACTTGACAAATAACAGGTTTCTGCCAAGTATCTTTGAAAAGGTCATGCTCAGCCAGCCAGTTTGGAGAAACACTGTGGAAAGAAATTGAGTCAAGCTAGTTCTTTAATAAATTTCTCCTTAATATCATTACAATGTACATCAGATAGGAAAAACTGAAAGGAAAAAGGTGAATTTGAAACCTTGGAAAATCACAGTCAACTAGATGGAAAAGCTATAAACGAATGGGATGAATTGGAAAAGGGCAAAATGACCCCGACATGCGCTGAGCACAGACTGGTTCGGAAGGACGGTTGAGCTCAGCAGGATTGCTCGCGCGTGTAAGGTTACGTGTGTGGGTATGTGGAATCGATCATTACAGACCCAGAGCGCGAAAGAAATTGTGTTTTTCTGTGCATTAAAAAGGCAGATTGCTAATTAAGATACTCAGTATCTCACTGCCTGTCAAAGAGCCCGAGTGAAGCAACCGCAGTAATGCAGAACTGGCAATAAACTCGTTATACAGGCATTCGTTTGTAGCCTTCTGACTTGAGTAGCCTTAAATCGAATCCTAATGCCTTTGCGTGCCGTCACGCAAGCGCGAGGCACTTTGCTAATATATGCAGATTAAGTGTTTGCTCCTGCGTGAATGGATGATGCGTATGGGCTGCAACCCCGTGTTGTTCCCATCCTTGCGAAAATGCAGGTAGAGGAGGGAACTCGTTTTTAGTGCCAAGTCTGGGAGGAGCAGTGTTATGACAGCCGAGGTCTGTGACAGTCTGCGGGCAATGCCACAGGTGCGCCCGCTCTGCGGTAGAACTTGCACGCGCTCCCTGAATACGTGCGCTTGAATATTTATGTTAAGAGTTATCCTACTGGGAGTCTGATTCATGCAAATTTTGCCCAGAAGGATTTATTTCAAAATGCTTTGTTTCAGGCAGGACGTGGAGCATGGGACACTGGTTTGTCCTTTTCAGCTACGCTACAACAGCGCCTGTCAGGTCTATCTTAGCGGGGTGTGGAAAAGCAGTGTTACACTATCCCAATACCGTGCGTGCTTCCAGTGCTGGAAGGGGCAGCCCCCCCGGAGCAGTTATTACCGGCTGTAATGAGAAACACAAAGCATCTTTTGTTGAGTCTCCCTACGTTATTATTCTAATTCAGGGTTTACACAGTGCAGCAGCCCCGCTTCTTTATCAGATACTAATTAGAGGCTATGCATATTTTTTCATCTTTTGAGGGAAGTTATCACCTGATCTTTAACGACTTGAAATAATCAGGTTTTTAATAGAGTTCATATGGCCAAGCTGCTATAGAAGTGCATGTCTATTCCCTCAGCTGTCCTCGCGGGGGAAGGAGAGAAAACAACAAAAGAAAATCATGCTCAGTTTTTCAAGGTATGTTTATGGTAAATGGTAATTTAACTGAGCATCATCAATACTTAGGTTAGTGTAAAGTGATTAAGCCACAAAGTATAATGGCATATTCTTTGATAGAAAACCCGACATCCTGTAACAGGACCTCATTTTCCATATCTATGTGTATTTCTTTTTAACATATATCTGTGAAAAATGGTACTTTGAAATGTGACTAAGGTTAGAAGAGATGAGATACGCATCTCTAATACTTTACTCAAGAGTTTTTCTCAAAGGAATATTTAGCATTAGAGTCAAGATTTAAAGGTTAAGTATACATCTTAAAGTTAAATTATTTTAACATTAGTGCTTTCCTCTAATATAGTGGTTTAAGAGGTTATTTTCATTATGTTGCACGAAGAAATTGGCAAGGATGTTTTTTGTTAATTTAACAGGCAGTTATTTCACAAATAGAGACTCCTTTTTCACTGCTGTAGAGAAGATTTCTGTATTGTGGTAGTTCTAGGTATTGCATCTGTTTGTTGTTAATGGTGCTCAAGAACAAAGATGGCATTTTTAAGGTGCATGAGAATTAATACTTGGCACTTTTTTGCCATCATGAAACACCCCTCTAGTGTACATGGTAATTGATTGACCCTAACTGGAAATTGTACTTGGCAAAAAATATTTAAATATAGTTTAATGACAAGGTAAGGATGTGTGTGAAGTTTGAGTTTAAACGATTCTGTGTTTGTACCAGTTGTATGGTGGCATTAGAAATGCTGTTGGATATCTGTGGGGTGGTAAAAGGCAGCGTGCTCTCATTTACTGGCATTCCCTCACTGCTTTGCTGTAGCAGCTCTCTGCAGTTTAAGCTATGGATCACTGCAGCTGAAATAGGCTTGCCAAAGTCC
The DNA here is from genome assembly GCA_002844005.1 of Limosa lapponica baueri. Classification (NCBI taxonomy): domain Eukaryota; kingdom Metazoa; phylum Chordata; class Aves; order Charadriiformes; family Scolopacidae; genus Limosa; species Limosa lapponica. The sequence goes on along the minus strand of KZ506895.1, from coordinate 32,319 downwards.
TCTGCTCGAAGTCCTGTGAGTTAGCGTACAGCAGTAAGGGTACAGATCTATGGGTAGGCAGGTACGCAAACGTTTCCGTATGCCAAATGTGTATGGGCTCTCATTACCATCCAGTCTTGGCCTTGCGTAGTCATCGTTATCTGCCGGATAATGAGTCTGCTCCCAGCAGACAGGCGGGCTGTGGTGTACTGGACTTGTGCAAAGAGGGCTGTGCTGCTGCAGTCCTGCCAAACAGTGCTTTATAACAACAAGGTTATGGTGGATGTCAGTCTGAGGGCTGTCGTTTCTTCAGCGTATTAAAAGATAGAGGGCCAAATCGGTGTGAAGTAGCAGGGAGGTATGGATTATATACACCTATACACGTGTGCGATGTGCACAGCAATAAGCCCCCTCAGGAAAGCCCCTCTTCTCTTCTCTCTGACTGCAGTACCACGTCCTGCTTCATCCCAGGCACTGCTGGTGCGGAGGCTGGGGCAGACACTGCCCCGATGCCCCCCAGGCAAGAGCTGGGGGCATGTTTCTTGTTTGTGCCTAAGATATCTCACGCACTCGTGAGACCCCACCTGCAGTACTGTGTCCAGCTTTGGAGTCCTCAACACAGGAAGGACATGGACCTGTTGGAACGGGTCCAGCAGCGGGCCACGAGGACGATCAGAGGGATGGAGCACCTCTCCTATGAAGACAGGCTGAGAGAACTGGGGTTGTTCAGCCTCAAGAAGATAAGGCTCCGGGGAGACCTTATAACAGCCTATCAATATCTGAAGGGAGCCTACAGAAGAGCCGGAGAGGGACTCTTTACCAGGAAGTGTAGTGACAGGACAAGGGGCAACGGTTTTAAATTGGAAGAGAAGAGATTTAGATTAGATACCAGAAAGAAATTCTTTACTGTGAGGGTGGTGAGACACTGGAACAGGTTGCCCAGGGAAGTTGTGGCTGCCCCATCCCTGGCAGCGTTCAAGGCCAGGCTGGATGGGACTTTGAGCAACCCGGTCTAGTGGGAGGTGTCCCTGCCCATGGCAGGGGGGTTGGAACTAGATGATCTTTAAGGTACCTTCCAACTCTAACCATTCTATGATTCTATATAACTGCAGCACTGGTCCCAGTGACTGCTCAAAGAAAATAAAGCAATTGTGGCCACCATGGCAAAATCAGATCAGAGTAACATGAAGACTATTGTGCACACCTCAGTAAGTGCTGTGGGCCTATTTTTATGTCCGGGCTGATCAGGACAGGCACAAAGCAAAAGCCATGCCAGAAAGAGCCTGTCCTGCTCAGAAAATTGCATGGTGATGGGCGGGTGGAGGGGAAAAAGGAGAGTGCAAATGCTTTTCTTTCGCTGTCATCACATTCTTCCCTGTATAGGGAGTTTATACCTGAGCTTTGGTGCCCTCGGTGCCCTCGCTGAAAAACAAAAGAGCTTTTCAGTTGAATATAATTTCTTGAAAAGTCTAGAAGTCACTGGTCTTTCTGAGAGTCCACTCTGGCAGTAAAGTTCTTAGAAGTCTGGAAATCGGTGGTTTTATTAGTCTTTCACCAAAAAAAAGGTTATTTCGCAATATAAAGAAGAATAAAGAATGCAGTGAGTTACTTTCTTAGGAAAGCAGCAGTGGCTAGCCAAAGCTTTCTCGAAAGGTGTTTGCGGATGGTTTGGTCTTTCTAATAGTTCCTCTTCTGTGGGGGAACTAAAAGCAGCAGGGGAGTAGCATTCAAAAACCTTTCTTCAAAACATTCCTCGCTGAGCAGTGGCATTCCTGTGATAGCTGTAATGCAATCATTAACTCATTGCTGCGGTGATGGAAACAATTTTCTGAGCAGGACAGGCTCTTTCTGGCGTAGTTTTTGCTTTGTGCCTGTCCTGATCGGCCCAGACATAAAAATAGGCCCACAGCACTTACTGAGGTGTGCACAATAGTCTTCATGTTCCTCTGATCTGATTTGGCCATAATCGCCGTTTCGCCCTGCTTTATTTTCTTCGAGCAGTCACTGGTACCGGTTCTGCAGTTACCATACAGAGGTGGGAAGCCTACTAAGAGCTGGTGGCCTTGGGGTGGGAGCTGTGATACTCAGTGTCACTAACCCATTGCTTCTCATCCAGATGCGGGAGATGAGGGGAAACAGGCTGCTGCTGTAAGCAGGGGGAAAGAGAGGGCTTGAAGGAGGCTGCTCTCTGGTATTTCTGCTTTCCATATATTGCCCAAGCAGGAGCACGTTTCTTACTCGTTGCAGTTTGTCTCTAGGAGCAGCCTTGTTGTAACTCAATAAGGAAACTCAGGGAAACTAATTTCACTTTAAGACAGTCTTCCAAAAAGTTGCATTGGAGCCATGTGATCAGTAAACATCAAAACGGGTTATTAATCTCCTGCTCTTTGGATGTTCTTATGTCTTGTTATGCTAGAGGACTCCACTTGCACTATCGCTTATGAACTCCGATCAAAACCACGTTAAAACCCAGTTAGTTTGCCATACTTTCAGCTTGGGAGAGCAGTTGAGCTTTTTCCTTTTCAAGCATCTTTGTGTGCTGAGCAAGATTTTTCAGGATCAGTGAGACCCTTGGTTCTGAGTAATGTTTAGCACTGCCGGTGTCATCTCCTCAGCTGGGCTGCAAGTTTGATTGGCAGGAAAACGATTCGCTTGTGCGAAGGAGAACAACACAACTCTCAGCCCTGTGCAGCTAACAGACATTAAAAGAAACAATTTATACTTGCACGTGATAGAAAATGCATGACTTTACCTTTCTACTTAAGAGCTCTGTTCAAAGTTCTTGCCCAAGCGTTTTTCAGAGTGGAATTTGGTGTTGCTTCCTGGGAGTTTCTCAGATACTTGACCCTAGGTCAGTCTCTCCTACAGAAAACCTTTTGGGAAAGTACAAATTCCAGTGGAAAATCCCAGAAAATTCCCTGGGCGGCCCTCCTTTGGGACTAATGGTTCTCAGTCTCTTGGAGGTGATTTGAGAGCCCCTCTTCATCCCAGTGATATTTTAGCTTTTAAGCAGGTCCCCTTTTGGTTACTTGGCTCAGAACTGCATTTGCCCCTGGTGTGAAGTGTCAGTGACAGTAAAGGAAAAGGAATTACTGGCATATGCTGTGCAAACAGTATGCATGCCTAAAGCAATGCTAAATTCCAAGGGGATTTCCTCTACCAGATTGAAAAGGACTGTGGCTTCCCAACAGTGTGCTCTCACACCCTTGGGAAAAAATATGTGAAAATATATAATCTCAAAACTGGGGGGGGAAAGGGAGGGAATATTGTTGGACAATTCATGATGGGAAGCCAGAGGTTCCTATAAAACATCCTTGGTAGTATGAGAAGAACCCAACTTGTTTCCAATTGGAATTTGTCAGTTGTCCCTAAATGTATTGCCAGAACTGTCATATTTTTGGGACATGAGGTTACCCCATTCCACAGGCCACAGGGCCAATCAGAGGCTTTCAGAGAAGGACATCTGTGAGTGAGGCTTCATCAGGCAAGTTTTCAAGGGTTTTAAAATCTCTATTGGGAAATAGGGGGCAAGGAAGATTCCAGTCAGTAATTGGTAGGAAATGCTTCATTAATATTAAGCTTTAGGTGCAGAAGAACCGAGGAAGTTGTTTTTCCACTATCACAGAGGGAAGCAATACCAATTAAGCCAAGGCCTGCAGCAGAAACATTTACTGGAAATGTTTACATGTTACTTAATACCTTGACATGCATTATTCAACTTGTGTAATGTCAGCTGGGGTGGAGCAGGGAGGAATGGCTTTGCAGAAGAATTCGTTTGCTCCCCATGGAATATTTTTCTGAGCATAGCTACCTTCTTTGGCAATGAGGTACATTCCAGGAATAAAAAAAGTGCTCTTCAGCCACATTTTTATGAACTGCTGGAATGTGTTGTCTTGCGAAGGTGACCTAACCTAGTCCAGATGGCTAGCCCTTCTCTGAGCAGTGATATCCTGACAGTTTTTCTTCACTGTAGAGCAGAATTGCAACAAAAACCTCCTACGAGCCCCCTCCGAGCAGGAGAGCCACACGCTAAATGGTGGAGCCATTTAAATGGATGCACTTCTCGTATTGGAAACGAAACCCCACTTTCCCTCTCAGAGGCGGACGCAGCAAGCGCACTGTCCTGAGCAAACCACTTAAGCATGTGCTTCAGTTTTCCTGATGTGTCTAAAGGACCTTCTGAACTGCAGCCAAATGGGCTGCGTGGTGAGAAAAAGGCAAGAAAAGTTCGTCCGCTCGTATTAGCGATGTCACAGTGACACAGCGAAGGGGACGGGGAAGAGAAATAGATTGGGAAGCGTGAAGTTAAGCTGGCATCTCTCTGCTTCCCTCCGTGTTTACTTAGTATCCCCACAGACAGTAATTTCATGATTCACCTGCTGAATGATTTGTTTCGCTGACAAAGCTATGATAAATAGAGACTTGGCAGCATTTGCATAGTGTTTAATCTAAAGGCGTGTGAGTCATATAAATGAAGCTTTCAGACTTGTTGTGATAGATTGCCAGACAGAGTGGGTGAAAGAGGCACATATTTTGATTTGGTTAATCAATACCTGGAAAACTTGTTGTAAAAAGTGGTTTAGCGCAAAGGCTGGAGTTTCCGAAATAGTAACGCGGGCTTAATTTGTAAGTTTTGAAAGTAATAATAATACACTTTTCCTCTTACTCTGCAACGTTTATTTATTTATTTTTTTTGTTATGGCATCTAGCCAGAGTTAGTAACCTTAGCTATTGAGGGCTAAAAATGAAGATGATGCATATGGAGCTCCAAGAAACTGTCTAAAATGTAATTCCTAGAAGTAACATGAGTCTTCCTGATTCAGGATGACTGGATTGTTTAGCAACAAAAGGTTGTGCAGAGTATTGCTTCCAACTATGTACTGGCATTTTAGGAGTATTCCCGGAGTCTCTCCTGCCTTGTTTGCGCAGTGCCCACTGATAACAATTTGTGGGTGCTGTTCTGAAATGTGTCAGAGTGCTGGTTTTTCGGGGGCGGGGGGGAGGACACGACACTCATGGCTCCTGATTGTGGGAAGTTAAATCAATAAAAGCATGAGATGGAAGTGTTTCAGTTTGTTCCAGCAGGGCACTGAATGCTCTTGGTTCTGACTGGTTTCAGTGTGTCTTAGTGACTGTTTGCACTGATCTTAGTGTAGAAGAACAGTTTTATAGCAAAAGATACATTGATATGATTAGCTGCTCATAAATTAGTATTAGAGAGGCTTCTAGACACTTGAGACATCCTTAACAAGAAATCTATAAATGCCTTTTGAATGCCTAACTGCTAGATACATGTATTTTTGATAGTCCTTTTAAAAACAGAAACTCATAAGTAGTATTAAAATTGTAGCACATTCACCAGGGGGAAGAAATTCAAATCTGAGATTTTAAGTAGGGATTCAAAATAATAGTCCCTTTGTAGCTAAGACTTGATATTTTGAGAGGAATGCTGTTGCATGTAGTATTTGTTGTTTTTCTTGTGCTTACTGATTTTTAAAATTTCACATGAACTTTTCCAGTTTGCCCTGATATGTAGGTACAGAGAGATATGGGTGTACTAGCTTTCTACTAGTGTGTAATAATCAGTGAGATTTAAATGATCGTGTTTTTCCATGGGCTGGCAAAGTGTTAATGCAATACCTGTATCTTATGGTAGCAATAATATATCACACTTGCTTTTATCTCTTTCATTGGTTTGTACAAGACATATAGCTTGTGCGAGATAAAGAAGCATTTGTTTTTGAGCAAATCTTTCATGGTTTGCAAATGGTACATGCCCAAATTCAGAAGTGATGCTCACTGTGTACTGCAGGTCAGTAAATGCATTTGACTCAAGGGGTAACTACATCGGTGTAATTCAGGGGCTGAAGACTCTGTGTTTTCTGTCTTATGGCAGTTCTACACAAAATCAAGTCTGGCTAACCCTGACTTACACCATTGTGACTGGACAATAAGCTTCTCTAAGCAAACGTGACAAAGCATCCATTGAAAGTCTTCTGTGAGGCCAAACTCAGAAATAATATAGTGTATTTCATATCCATAGTCATTAAAAAGCATGATAGACTCAATAGTGTACGTGATCATTATTCATTTTCACAGCTGTTATATCTGTTCTCTTATCAGAATAGCCTTAACAAAAAGGCCAGCTAGAAAATAAATCTGTAAAGAAGGTGGGAGAGATACAGGTTTCTTTAAACCATTTGTGTTCCAGTTCCTGTAATGAAATCTCTTCCTGGTCTTTGCCTCTGGCTGAGAATAGTAATACACCATTAACCCAAGAGATGTGAAACATGCTGTGCTGAGCTTGGAAGGGTGTCAGAAACTCCTCCTGGAAGGATGAGAAGGTATTTTATTGCCTCTTCCCTCTTCAATTGTTGGACGGTCTAATCCTAGTAAGCATTTTAGCAAAATGGAACTGCTAATGTAATTGTGAACCCTGATGCTTGCTTTTCCTAATTAGCATATGGCAAAGATGAACTGGTAGTATAGCTGTATTGAGGCAGGTACAGCAGCTATTACGCTTCTATCTAACACATTACAACCTGCTGGACATTGAAGCCTATTTTTAGTAAAAGAATAAATAAGCCGGCTGTGCCCTACTTTTTGTCAAAATGTGTCATGGGATCTTTATATTTGATTAGAAAACTCAGCAGAAATAACACAAGGGAACTCAGTGCCTCATCTGAAATCTGGCAATTCTAACAAGCCAGTGCTGCTTTTTATTACAAAAATGTGTTAATATTGGGTATGAGGTCAGACCCATAAAGTGGGCAGAGGAGATAATAGCTGGCGGGAGACTTGCCTGTGCGGTGCGTGAGGTTACATGTGGACAGAAGCCCTGATTCTGTTAGGCACTAGCTATTCAAGATGCTTTTGATGAAAGAAGTTCTTTTGTATTGATGAATGGAACTATTTTTGTAAAGTCTGTGTTAGGAAACTGGACAAATGAGAAACTATGTAGAGATATTTAAATATAAAAAGAGAACGTAGCAACAAAGTCAGATGTCCACTTCAGGATGCTGTTGATCTTTGTGAACTCTTCCGAATTGTGAGCAGTTTTTTTGATCTTCTCTGGCTGATATAAGATGGGTGTCCACATACCTCATGAACAAGGTATCTTGTAAAGTGCACCCACACCCAGAAGCCCCTGTTTGCCATGAGCAGATGAAGAAAATAAGCAACTACACATTTATTTGCTGTAGTATAGTGACAATTAACTACTTTCAACCAGTTTCTCTACAGGTAAGTGATATAAAAAAATATGCTGCTTTATTACAATAGAATTTGGCATAAAATGATCAAGAATGCCGCCATTTAAAAGTATCTGCCTTAGAGCTCCAAATCGTGGAGTTTCTGTGATTTGGAAGCACTGTGATGATGTGCCTTCTAGGTGTGGATTTACAGAGTAGGGTAGGAGGGTTCAGCTCCCAACTCTGCACACTTGCAGCCTCAGTACAGAGGAACTCCCCTTTCCAGTTCCCCCAGACTTAGGGAGCCCAAGAGAAGCAGTGGTGCTCTGTGGGATCACAAGCGAAGCCGGTGCTCCAGAAGGAAAGTTTTGGTGGGTTAAGGCCCCTCTCCAGCTTGGACCTGTTGCTTCACGCTGGCTCCCGCAGCTTGCCTGAGCAGGGGAAAAGGGGAAGGAGCTGAGCCCACTCACTCCCAGCAGGGCTGGGTCTGCCCTGCCGGGTGAATCAGCTGTCATGCTGGTGCTTCTGGTGCCCTGATACAGAGGTCAGGGAGGCTGAGGAAGAGGCCCTCTATTTACGTCATTTAAGTTAGGTTGAAAATTTCAAAATGAGAGACACCAAATTCAGTAGGGGCAACAGGACAGTTAAGGGCCAGGATGGTGAATATATGGGTGTCAGTGCTGCTGGCTCTTTGAGGTGCTGCTGTAGGTAACAGAGGGGTTTGCCTCTCTGGCTTCTGTACGTATGCTATAAGTTCTCAGAGAACTTTTCCACTGAGTTTTACACGTATTAAATAACTTGGTTTAGCAAAGCACTGTTAAATGCTGCTTGTTCTTGCTGCAGGCTGTAGCTTCATTAGCCAAATTCAGCATCCGTTTTGTCTGACATCTGCATTTGCAGTCTGGTACTGAATGTCACTCAGTCCATTATTTGCCACTGCCTCCCCCTTCACCGGAGTCAGCGTGAGAAACAAAGAGAAGCTTATTATAGACGCACACGCTGGTGCAAGCGCAGGAAAAGACACCGACGTACTGTACAGAACACCTTTGAGGGAATGTTAAGCTTACAAGATTGAGCTAGTGTGTTACGCTGAGTCTTGCACCGTGCCATTAGCACTTTATCGGTGCACCTTGAGAGGCCCTCATGGCAATGGCCAGCCTTGATTTCACAGAGTGGTCTCACACCCGCAGAGATGCGGAAGGGTCCAGTCCTGCAGGCCAGCTTTTATTTATCAGGTGAGAGTGTTACAGGACCGTGCTGTCCACATACCACGTCTTCTCCATCACGTCATTTATATCTGTTGTAGTACTTTATACATGATTTCATGTGCTAGGTTAGACTTAGTGAATGTACTTCTAGCATACAAAATCCCTTGGAAATCTCTTAGTATTTCCTTTTTAGGAGATTAAACATAGACTTTAACAGTTAAACCTGGTTGTTGTGATTTATTTTGTCTAAACATATGGCTTGAAATAGTCACACCAAAATGACTCACTTGGTTATTAACACCTCTTAAATTTCAGTGCCTAACAAGAGATTCTGTCCCCCAAATGCTAACAGCTTACTACCTTAGGCTATTGGGGACATTTTTTTTCTAGTATAGATGAAGGAAGGACTTAAAATGGGAGATGAAAGTTTTGTTAATTCCAGATAAGCTATTTTTTGAATGTTATAATCCAAACTGGCTTTCCTCTAGTGACTACTTAGGAGACTGTCATGTTATTTCTCATACACAAGATGTTCTAAAGCCTTTTATTTGGATGACAGTAGGCAGCACACTGACAAAGGAATGACCGTGCAGTGTAGGGTGACCATTATTCTCTCTACTATTGCTCACGCAGTTTTGAATGTATTTAAAAAAAAAAAAAAAAAAAAGAAGTACTCATGAGAGATCCTCATGTTATTCTGTATTCACCACAAAATGTTCTTGTGCATTAACTACCCAGAGCT
>KZ506895.1:5305-20291 GCA_002844005.1 Limosa lapponica baueri | reverse complement strand
CGGCGGCGGCGGTGACCGGAGGCCCCGGAGCGCCCGGCGGTAACGGCCGCCTCAACAAGTGGCTGGCGCGCGGGGCCCGGGACGGCGGGTCCTTGTGCCCCCCGGCCCCGGCCTGGGCCCCGGGCGAGAGCGGCCCCGGCGCCGGGGAGAGGCGGGGGGGGGTCTCCAGGTGCTCAGCGCCGCCGGCTCCGGGAGGGTTCGCCGGACAAGCTCGGGCTGTGCTTCCTGCCTGGAGATTTTTTAAAATTTTTAATTTTTTTTTTTTTTTTTTTGCCCCCAAGTTGAGCGCCCTTAGTGACTTGTAAGGGACGTCCAGCTTATTCGATACGCCTGGCTGTTTCCAGCTGCGTTTCTGAGCGCTGTTTTCCTCCCGAACCACAGGAATTGGCGTGGAAAAGCAGCGTCTGGGAAGAGCGTTTCCAGTGAGGTGCCGGTTCTCTGCGCAGCCCGGAGCGGGCAGTGCTCACAGAGCCGTCCCTTTGGCAGCGGGCTCTCCTCCTGCGCTTTCTCAGCAGGCAGCTGAGGACCTGTCGCTGTGTGAGGGGGGGAATAAATCTTCATTAGTCCCAAAGAGTTCCTGAAAGAGAAACGGAAACCTTTCATGCCAGAATCCCTGGTTTGTCTAGCTCCGACGCATGTGCGCTTACAGACTGATGCTGGATACCTTCCAAAATCAAGAAAGCTTAGGTTTTGGGGTTTTTTTTTGCCAGAACTTTCTGCATTTACAGACTTTTCTTGTCACCAGATCGGTTCATGAGTTTTGTTCATCTGGAATTGACAACTGTAGCCAAAGTAAATGTTACGTACTCTCTAAGTCAGTGCTGCTGTTACACTGTTGGTATTGCACTTTATTCAGGCTTAGGAAGTTCTTGAAGCTGGGCATTACTGGGAAACCCCAGTAAGTAGTTTATTTATGTTTTCAGGACTGTAGTTTAGGGTTCAAAGTTATGTGAATACGTGGAAGATGTCATAGAAATTTGGTCGGCCTGTGGTTTGCAGTATTAGCTAGGCACTCCCACAACTGTAGGTTTTCAAAGATTAATTAAAAGGCGAAATAAAACTTTATAATACACTTGCTTTTAGGAAAATTGCATATAAAGAAATATTGAATGCCCATACACTTGGTAAAGGGTTGCGAGGTCTAGTGGAATTCATTAAGGTGGCTGGGGAATCAATAGCCAGGTCACTTGGAAACTTCGGTCTAGAAGCTTCAGTTCAGATTGGTGATGGTTTTCCAGGCTTTGGAATTTTCATACCAGCAAGCAATGCTTTTCAGAAGAGTGAGAGAAAGAAAAGGATTATTGAACAGAAATTCTTTGGTGAATGTTTTTTTGGCCTTTTTTAAAATAATAGCAGGGGTATCAGTAATATCAACAATGTTTTGTTGTGGATTGACTTGGAAAGATGTTTGGGTGGGGTTTCAGCCTGTAATTAAGTGTTTTTTAGCATTTTTTTAAAAAGGAACTTCCTCCATACATGGTCTTAAAATATTTTTGTTGATGTCTAGTTAAATATCTGTTTTTCTTGAATAAAAATCACTTCCGTTAAGTCAGGTTTCACTTCCTTGGAATATCTGATGTCATAAATTTGCTAGTTCTCCAATTGTCTATTGACTTGTGGCACAACTCCAAACTCTAGTGTATGAAAGCCTTTGTAAAAAAAAAAAAAGAGCCCTTTCTTTGATTCTTGTGATACAGTAAGGAGAGAACGTATCTTGCCTCTTTTCCCTGATTTCTCCACTCCTTTCCCTTTTTCGGCAGTTGAACTTAGAGTCAATAGGCTTGTGAGATGTTGCACACTTTTTTTAAAGTTTGCATATGCCTGGACTGTGCTCTGTTTTGCAAATGTGAAATTTAAAAACAAAATCTAGTAACAATACAAATTGTCAGAATGCTATATATAGGAGGAGGGTGCAGGAAAAATGCTAACTGTTATTATTGAGAAGTTGGGTGGAAATGCGTGCTGGTGTTTTGGCGGTTTAGCTGGAAAGATGGTATTGTGTCTCAGTGACCAGAGGCAGGGGGTTCAAGTAGCTGAAGTGCTTTTTCATAGATCTAGAGATACACATGGAAACTTTACCCTTGGTTCTCTAAAAGTTGCCACCAGTTAACTTATCTGAAAATAAATAGGTGGGTTGTTGGGCTGTGGAATGTGGCATTGTATTTTATGCAAAGTCCATGGTGTTGCTTGGCTTGTGGTGGGCTTTCTGACTTGCCACACTTGGTAGCAGCAGCAGCCCCTTCAGTCATGAAGTTAACCCTTTCTCACAACTGGCAGTTTCTGTGAAAGCAGGCTGGGGAGAAAAATCTGAAATAAGCATCATTTACACAGTTAGGTAGAAAAACCTGCTTGTTTGGGTTATTTTGTTGTTTATTTTTTTTGGTAAATGTGTGTTTGTTCTCAAACTGATACCCTTGGAGCAGTGACACACAGGGGGTTTCAGACTACATCTCTATCTCAATTAATTTGCCGCAGAATACGAGGACTTTGAATCGCAGAAGGCTAAAAAAAATAATTCAGTATTAGTGTCTGAGTGCATGAAGCAATTTGTTCTGTGGCAGCGCTGTTAGGCCTCGCAGTTGCTCACCGTGTGAAAGTTTCAGTGTGTTTTGTTTTGATAACTGTATCAGATCAAGTGGCAAAAATCATCTTGCATTAGGGATTGAACAGGGTTTTTTTACATAAATTTTTAGAAATTACAGTAGTAGCTTGTAAGCAGGCAGTTTTCCTGTGGGTTGGCAAAGTGTGTGTTTATGATCATGGATTAACAGCAGGTAACAAAGTGGTGGTTCTGTCAAAAATCAGGAATCAGAGATTCTGCAAGGTTAAGATTACATGGTCTTGTATAATGCCTGAAGTACCAGTTAGTTTATGTATAACAGTGACCAATCTGTCAAATTTACATGGATAAATCTTTATATCTCAACTTTTAGTGGAAATAAATTCAGGAATGTGGTTCCATTTACATATATTAGAGTTGCAGAGTGAGGCCCTCATGTGCAAATGCTTGTGGATATGTAGCTACCAAAATAATTGAATTTACATATTGGCTTCAGAAGATTAAAGAAGCAAATAGTGACACTGATGTGTCAAAAAAAGCTTCCTTTGAGAAGTAGGATTGGAGCAATTATACTGTCTCCCACTGATAAGGTGGTTTTTGTTTTGTTTTGTTTTGTTTTGTTTGGGGGGGGGTGTGGGAGTATGCACATTTATTTGTTTTGGTTTTGGCAGTGTTAGGTAGCCCAAGTTTAATTGCTAGTATAGAATCATAGAATGGTTAGAGTTGGATGAGACCTTAAAGATCACCTAGTTCCGACCCCCCTGCCATGGGCAGGGACACTTTTGGAAATTTGATTGTATGCAAACGGGGGACTCAGACTGCCTTCTGGTACCTTCTTTGCTTCTTCCACTTCATGGCTTTGGCCCCAAAATGTCACAAATCTTCTGCAGTTGCATTCAAAAGGGGAAAGAAAAGAAGCTGGGGGAGGGCAGCTGTGAGAACTTTGATTATTTAGTTTCTTACCTTAGATACTCTTGATTTAAAATTGTGAATTAATTGAATTTAGGAGTAATTTTGTGCCTTCAGAGCTAAATCTATCTATCTATATAAAATATATAATTAGTTTTTATATTTACTTTTAAAAGAGGGTAATAATTATGCTCTATAATTCTGTACTTCTATAATTTTTAAGTAGTACTATAATTTTTCTCTTAATGGAAATAAACTTAATTAAATTTGCTACTCAACTTTTGTTTCTTTCAAAATTTTCGAACTTGCATATTTTTGATAAGTAGTGTTGTGTTAAATATTCACTGTGAAACTGAATTGTAAAGGGTGCTCTTCTGTTTTCAGAATATCTTCCTATTATTTGCAATGGCTATTCTGATTTTTAGAATAGCTTTGTGAATTCTGCATCAAAATAGCTTAAGGGAACTCTGTCAGCGATATCAGTGTCTAGTTTTATGCTTGAGTAACTTAACTCTGCTTGTTGCCGTAACACTGAGCAGTTTTACTTCCCATGTTAAATTGATAAATGATCCCCAGATTTTTTACTACTTCACTTTTTTTTTTTTAATTTTAACAGAGTTAATTTGCACAAGTGAGGTGTAGTTCCCTGGGGCAAGGGTGGAGTGAGTTGACCTGATGGGATAGATCTACCTCTAAAAACCTGGGGGCTATCAAAGGTTTAGACTGAAGTCTCTAAACTTCTTTTCATGATGTTCTTCTGAGGCTTTTGTTCCCGCATTTCTTGTATCCAGAGCATAAAGCAGAGGCTTTTGTCCATGCCTTAATTTGGAACCAATGAACATTTTTAAGTGATGCGGCGTCCATTAGGGGCTTACCCTGTTTGGGTTATTCCTGTCCTCCCCTTGCCCCCAGTCACCATATATCCACTGGATTAAAAAAAAAAAAAAAGCTATGAGAGGATTCAAAGATGAGTTAGATGATGTAAGTTTTGAGTTTGTATCAACTGGCAGCATGTGTGCAATAGCTTGTTTGGGTAGTGAGGCAGATAAATAGTTTTGTGGAAGTCATGGGTGTGTTTGTGGTTTGTGTTGTCAGTTAATAAGAAATAACAAGAATATTTGTGTGTCTTCTGGTTTTCTGATATAGTATTCTTGTGAAGCATTTGCTAATTTTCAGTGTTCCTGAAAGTCCTTTGTTGTCTGAATGCACAGAGGGTATCTTTAACAAAGCAATGAAATATTTAAAAAATAAGCATAAGAACAGTCAGCTGTTTATGAAAGCTTTTGTGTGGAATGTGCAATAACTGGTGTTCTGTGGGATCGACCTGACATTGGAAGAGGCTCACAGTCCTGCTGTAGATGGTTTGAAGAATATTGTAAAAAAAGCTCTAGAAAATAGAATAACCGGTAACGTTTACAGTACTTGAGCTTCTTGTGGTGGCTACCTGTTGAGCAATGCCTTTTTTTATCTTTTGTAAATAAGGTGCTTGAGAGATGGATTTCAATATTGCTGCATCGTTTTATTTTCTAAGAATGAAGCGTGGTATTTCGAAATGTTGTTTTCAGGTAACAATTTGATGTTCATGAGTATAGAATGTTAATAATAGAAGAATATAAAGCATACCTGATTTTAAAGGCTGCTTACATTTGTGTCGCTACAAATAAACCCCCAGAAGGCTGCTTTCAAGTGCTGCAGTGTGATGGGTTTCTGTTGGTGTTTATGAGTACTGCTATTTAGTATTGTGTCCTGTGGAAGGCTGTGAGTTGGGCTGTGGTTTGTGCATGGGGACACATGTGGGGACAGACACATGTACACACCGAGGAGAACCAGGTAAACAAGGGTGAATGTTGTCAGTAGAAACTCGAAACGAAGTACGAAGTTGATGTGGTAGAAAGAAGCACATAAAAAGTCATTTAAAAAATATAGTGGGCATTGTATCCCCTTCCTGATTGGCTTCACACCTCAAATTCCTTCCTCTGTTTTTGAAAAGCACTTTGCTCCTTATGCCTGTACTATTTTCCACCTTTCAGTGTTCCTGTTTCTTTTTTTTTTTTAAATTTTTAATGTTTTTTTTCTTCTTCTAGTCTGTCATTAAATATAATACTCTTTGCTTATTAATCCCCCATTATTTCTCTCCCAACCCCCAAAGGAATTAAGGAAGTGTGTGTTAACCACGGGTGCGTTTTCACTCCATTAGGTGTCGTGTCTTTTTATACTGCTGGTTCTTGGAGGCATGGGCTGGTGTTCCTTACAGTGCCCTGGGGGTCCTGGCCTGGGGAGGTGTATTAGAAGTAATTTATGCTTTACAAAGTATAATACTCTGTAAGATGGCATCTGCAGAGGAAAGGACTCCGGTGACAGCTGCGGGCGGGAAGGGACCCAGTAGTCAGGGAGGAGGTGCTGTCTGGAAGCGAGGGAGCGGCTCTGGTGAGGCCTCAGGGGCCTGGAGGTGGGCATGCCAGGAAGATGGCGGCTCGGCGTGGTGCTACTGCATCGAGGCCTGCTGGTGGATCCCGTTCGCTTCAGCGCTTGAAGGTGGCTGGCAATATGGTTTGTTCTCTGCTGGTATTGGGATATTGGGGTGGTTTCTTCCGATCCCTTTTGGATTTAAGTGGGTGTTGCGACGGGAGGCAAGGCCTTTTGGATTCTCCATTTTGTGTGGTGTACTGAAAACCAGGTGAGCTTGGAGTACTTGTCTTTCTAGCCTTTGGTGCTGAGCGTCTTCCTTTTGTTTCAGCTGATAGAGGAGGACCTCTGAATTTACTATCTAGTGATCTATATGCCCTGTTAAGGATGCGATTCAAGATGTCAGTGAAGATATTTAAGGTGGATAGTCTGAGTCGTGACCAGGGATCCTCTAGGCAAAGAAGAGTTAGGACTTGGTGCACAGACAGCAGTAAACAGGTAGCGCGTGTATGTGTATGCAGTCCATGTAGGCCTGTGAAATGGCCAAATGTCAATGAGGCACAGCAGAATGTAAGTCCTGTTACTAATTTAACAAAAAAACCAATAATCAGCCCAAAACTAGGAGGAAATAAAATTTTAAATGTAGCTTTACAACTGCCTGAAAGGAGGCTGTAGCAAGGGAGAAGTCTGTCTCTTCTCCCAAGTAACAGGTGATAGGACAAGAGAAAATGGCCTCAAGTTGCACCAGGTGAGGTTTAGATTGGAGATTAGGGAAAATTTCTTCACAGAAAGGGTTATCAAGCATTGGAACAGGCTGCCCAGGGAAGTGATGGAGTCACCACCCCTAGAGATATTTAAAAGATGGGTAGATGTGGTGCTGAGGGACATGGTTTAGTGGTGGAGGTAGCAGTGTTAAGTTAATGGTTGGATTCAATGGTCTTAAAGGCCATTTCCAACTTAAACAATTCTAGGATTCTATGATTTTAATCTTTCAGGTTTGAATGGAGGTTTCCTGAGAGTCTTACGTGCACCATGACATTAGGATTAAGCCATAATATCAGGAGATGAAGAATGCTTGTCTGCATGTCTGAGGTATTTTAAATTATTTACTTATAGTAATAATTTAAGTGTGAAGAGGTGGCTGTATGTGTGTGGAGAAGAGCTGTCTTGTTTTTCTTTTCATGGGAGGGCTGTAGTTGGGAAACTGATAAACGCTGACTGGAAAGTGAGTAGTTTCTCTGAACCCTCTTGAATGAAGAGGAGCATCATTAATCTGGCAGATTGTCAGCAGCAAATGGTACATTAATTTTTGGCACAAAACTCTTACTAGCAAAAAAAGAGACTTTCCTTTCTGTTGTTAATAGTAAAA
Organism: Limosa lapponica baueri; assembly: GCA_002844005.1. NCBI lineage: Eukaryota > Metazoa > Chordata > Aves > Charadriiformes > Scolopacidae > Limosa > Limosa lapponica. The sequence goes on along the minus strand of KZ506895.1, from coordinate 13,047 downwards.
ATGATGAGGGACTGATTATCTGCTCAGCAGGCTGATGTTGTTCAGCTTCTTGTTAATATCCACGTAAGACAGACACTATGCATTTGACAAAAGTCCTTTTATATTTTATTAAAAAGAAAAAAAATACTTTCTAACATACTGAAAATCTACATCCATCTACACAGCTGTCTTTTCTTTAACTAATAACTTTATATGATTACAAACTATGTATGAACTATTAAAAAAAATCAAATATTATTTAAAGATAAAGGGATAGCACTATTAAGATGTTGATTGAACGGTATATAGCGATTCTGATCCTAGGCCAGTTTTATTTCCCCAGCGCTTCAGAAGTACTGTTTTGTGTCTACTACTACTAGTAGTAACATAAGGAAGTAATATTTTTTATTTAAAATGTTTATTTACACTTGAATTAGGTGATCTCTACCTATGTTGAAAATTTTAGTAAGCTCAGCATAATGATCAAACTATTTTTTACCTGAGTAATAATAAAAACATTTTTCTTTACTAATTTTTTGCTTTAAGTGTTAGGGTACCATTTTTTAATGCTCAATGTGATTCTGCCTAAGTTCTTAGAGTTCAGCTAATGCAAGCACATAAAAATTGTTTATTTTTATATGGCAGTCTGTTTTGATAACTGTAGCAATTTCTACTTCCTTTGGGTGTTGTAAATAAATCTGGTGTATGAAGAGCTGCAGTCATTAAGAATAGCAGAGAGTACTGCATAAAAAGGAAATGTTATTTAGTAGGAACTGAATTCTTCAGTAAAAACAAGATTTGCAAAACTGTGAAGATCTAAGTAAGAAGTTAGAAGTAGTGTTAAGACCACAATCAAGTCTTTTCCTCATCATTTCTCATCTGAATTTGTAGTGGTTTCATCAAGATTTGCAGTAACTGTATCCTTTGAATGCACTTATTGGGTGCTTTCATAATTTCTGTCACTGCAAATATGCTGGATTAAAACTCACTTTGATTTGCTATTCACCACAAAATGACAAAAGTTATTATCTGTTTCCCCTTCTTAAGTAAAGAGCTTCTCTCTCTGCATTTTTTCCCTTTACTCCATTTTGTTTAATTTGAAAGCTTCAACATTCATTTACTCGGGTGAGAAATACTGTGGCTGAAGCACTGGCTGGGGATTTGTAATAATTAGGTTCTGTTTCCAGGTGTGTCACCCGGCTGCTGTGCGAGCTTACAGATGTTTGGTTATCATCGTATATTTCTATCTGTGCGTTGGGGATGGGGCGGTTATTTGCTTGGTAGACTTTTCTTGTGTTTATGTCCTTGAACATACATAATGTCAGCTGTCATGGACCTTAAAGCATGTGAGATGCTGCTTTAGGATAAATGCAGACACTTAATCAAAAAATACTTTGTAGCAGCGATGGTAGTTGAAATGAATAGCAAATAGGTTTTATGTACTTTATATTAGGATAGAGAACAGGTAAATGTATTTTTAAGTGGCCCCATTTAAAACAATCCATTTAAGTGGCTGCATATAATCATCCCAGCTGATGCACAGCCTCACTTTGCCTAATATCTGTGAAAATGCTTTTGTTGAAAGAAAATATCCTTTATTGTATTTAAAAAAAAAAGACATTATTCATAAAAAGTAAGTAGGAGCAGACTGTAGTACAGCAGCTAAAGTATTTTTAACGCATCATATTAAAAGATTAAAAAGTTAGACTCTTTCGAGTATTGTTGTCATGGGAATAGAAATTTGAATGATTAACCCCCTTCTATTTATAGCTGTTTTCTCTGAGTTAATATTCCTGTTCCAGTTAATTTCTAGGTAAATTTTACGAGAAGGCAGAGCAGTTCCTGCCTTAGTCTATCACTGCAGCTAATAATTTTAGTCTCCTCAAGTTGCTTTCTTTTTAATGTGAACTTCACTAATCATGCTGCTGTATTTTCAGATTTATTTCTACTTTGATAACTTGTCAACTTTTATTGCATGCAACTACAGGATCTAAAGAGGCCTTCAACGTTTTTTTGGATCCTTTTGTCCTCCCAATACTACTTGCCAGTTTTAAAAATACTGGTATATCACTGCTTAAGACTGATCTTCTGGGGTTATTGGCTCATGAAAATGAGAGATACAGGCTGTGTGTGCTATGCTGGTAAAGGTCAAAAGAGCCAGACCTAATATATACCAATTATTATGAAAATTTTCCACCCTCTTGATGCCAAAAGTTGCTTCTTCATTGTTAGTATACTTGGGGCTTGTTGGCCAGGAAGTAGCATGCTACTTTTAATGTGTTTTTTAACTCTGTGGAGTAATAAAGGGTTTCTACCTATGTAATGGTGGTTTTCTTGGAAAACAGGCAGTGTGATTGGTTAGGCACCTGATATAAGAAGGAGTCTTCAGAAACGGCAGCATTCATGAAACTTTCAGCTCACGCTTCTACATTTTAGTGATCATCAGACCTGATTAACCTGAAGAAAGATTTCTTGGGGTGCAGTGGCAAATGAAATGGTGTCAGCGGTATTTAATTTTCTGTTGTTCTGTGATGTACTTTTTTTTTCCCCCTGTGATTTACTTGCAAAAAGTAAAATAGGATTATAGAGGGGCTTTGTTTTCTTTCTGACTTATCATGGGAGAGAATTTGAAAGGAGTTAAGGCAAGTATTTTTCAAGTCTTTCCTCAAGACTTGCACCTCCTGCTAAATCCCTCTTTTGCTGTCAGGTGTGACGGTAAGAAATTTTTATCGTGAGCCATTATTGTTTGTGTGAATGCTGAAAAGCCGTTGCTTTTCTGATTTCTGATTTTACGGCATATTTTAAGAATTGCTTTCTTAACTACAAATGCGGCTGCTCCAGTGCTCTTGTATGTGCCCAGGTTTATATATCTGGTATACTACTGCTCTTGTTTGGAGGTGAAGCAAGTTCTTCTGATGTAGTGAAGTGATTGTCAAAAGAAAGTCTCTCTAGTGGTTTGCTCTGGAAGAAGGAGGTCATTCTCATTTATTGGAGAAGGAGAGAGCTTTTAGGTGCCTGTTGCCAGAAACTGCTGTAAATATTGATCTTGTAATTCAGTGGTAGCAGGAGGATAAATACATTCTCAAGCATGTATCTGCTGCCTCCTCTCCTCCGTCCTTCCACACCTTGCATGTGAAGATGTCAGAGAACGTATCATTTTTAGTCCAGCCTTTGTCAGGTTCCTCTTTAGTCTCGTGGCTTTAGAGGTGTTAGACAGAAAGTTAAGAGGTCTGTATTTTATTCTTTCCGTCTTGCTGGTTGTGGTTTAGCTCGGTGTCAGGAATTGCTTTTCAGCTTGATCATATTGAACATAGAACTATTCTTAATCTGGTGGGAGCAGTTCTATTCACCATAGCATCCACGATACAGCAGGTAAGAAGTCATTCACCTGTGTTAGAGCTCTGCCAAGCAGTTTGCTCTCTTTACAGAGGAACCTTATTCCCCAGGGGTTTCTGTGCTCTGCCAGTGCTGCTGTCACAGGCGGTGGTAGCTCTTGCCACTAGTCCTGCAGAGTTCATGGCAATGCACTGAAAGGGTGCCTAGAGCAAGTCACAGCTCTAGTACTACTATAGCTCTCTTCCTTCTCAGAATATAGAAGTAAATTTCTCACTGCAGTGTTCCCTGACGCTGCAAAAAACTTTTGCTTTTGTCAGAATTAAGCCTGTAGAAAAGATAGCTTTTTAATCTACTGAAACCTTTTCATTAATGAAGGAAGCTGAAAAATGCCAGGTAGTCTAAATTACTATGCTGAGCATTCCAGCTGATGGAAATAGAGGGTTGGGGGTTTGGTTTTTTTACATCAAGTGTTCTGTAATTTTAGGTGATATGTCTAAAAGTAATGAAAAACATGAATGCTACTCATATCTGACTTTTATATCCAAATCCGGATTTGAACTGATGATTTGATAAGAGGAGGGTTGTGGTTTGTATGGGATTTTTGTTTGTTTGTTTGTTTTAAAACAAGCACTCCCCTGCTTCTAGCCTGGGAGTGGTGCAAATTTGGGGCTCTAAAATTATGTGATGTAATGAGTTGTTATGCTGAAATTATACTTGATATTTTTACAATTTTTCTGAAAAAACCCGCAAGCTTCAAAATACCTGCCCAAAACTCAACCAAACTTCCATGAGCAGAGCCTGGTAGCTGCATACTTCTTGAGTTATTCTTCCTGGTTTTGATACATAGTAACTTTCATAAAGAAACCAAATCAAGTTTATTAATATGGAGGGGAATCTTGTTTTTATAAAAAAAAAAAAATTGTTAGTGATGCTAGGAATTATTTATCAGCTCTAAGACGACAGAATCATTGATGACTTTATCTTGTGGATGTACCAGATGATTGAGAAGATGTAAAAAGGCATTAAGAGAGACAGTCTATCAATATATATTGCATTGCGGCTCTTGTTATATTGAAAATAAAATAGTTAACAAAAGGGATAAAATAAGCTTGCAATAAATATTGATATTAATGCAAATGATTGTATTAGAACTTGAGAATGTGATTGTTGAATTTTATATTAGAAAATTTGGTCTCAAAACCACTCCCAGATACATTCTATATTGTAAACTGTGCATTGATTATTGCCATTGTACCGCCAATCTTAAATTTGTACATAAGGACTATAAGGAATAGGGATATCATAAAGCTTCTGTCTTTTCAGTGTTCCAGAGAAAGTGTAAGAATTAAACCCAAAGCCCAAACTTGTATTCAGGCTTGCTACTAGTTTTCTGTTTGGTTTTGCCTGTTTTTCCCCATGTCCTCAAATACGTATCAGATTTGCTGTTGAGCAGGTAGTACAAGTAGGAAGGTGGCTGTCCTTGCTTTCTTCACACTCTGCTCATCTTGCTTCTACCTTCCCCTAGTGACACTCTCGGTTTGGTAACACAGTTGAGGTTCTTGGAGGGTTTCCATACATGCACTGAGAACCTGAATTTGTACATTCTGGCATACAACACGCAACTCCGTTGATAACACTCTGAGTTTTCAGCATCAGGGTGCGAGGCAATAGGATTCTTGATAGCTGAAAGAGGAGGGAGTCAGGAGCAAGAACAAATTAAAATGCATAGTGTTTCATTACCTAAGAGAGCTTAATAGCTTTGCTTTTAAATGTCAGATATAGCTGAAGGTAAACCACATGTTAGGTGCTCTAATTCTTCCTTCTCCATCACAAAAAATATTCTTAGTGATTTTACTTTTAGTTTCAGAGACTATTTAATATATACATGATGTTAGTGTTGAAATACTGTTGATATTTATCATGTGGTAATATTTGGAATCAAACAGCACGTTGGACCGCGGCAGCATGTCTTTGATGTACACTTAGCTAGACACTACTTTGTTCATAATCTCTTGCAATCCACACTTGGGAGTGGAGTTTGTTTTAATCATAAAGAAAAAAGCCTTTAAATTGGTATCTGGAGATGAGTGGGAAGTAGCTTCATAAAAAAGCTCTTAACAATTAATTGCTGAAAAATTGTTTAGTCTTGTTATTTAACTCTAAATATGCACACAACAAAAAACAGAATTTGGGAACTAAGTAGAAGTAAATTTGCATAGTTTCACCATATCAGGCATTTAGCAGACTATAAATGGGAAGTGAGACATCAGCATGTGAAAGTAGTGAAGAAAACAGACTGCACAGAAGAGATTACCAGAAACAGAAATCACGAGTAGTCCTATTAATAATGTTTCAAATAACTAAATAATTATGATAAGATCTTTGCAGAGCTGAGATTAAGACCCACTGTTTCATTTCTCTGCATGTAAATATTTATTCATTTAGTAATTTTGGGGTGGAACCTGTAGGTTTTTTGCAGTGTTTTTACATCTGTGACACAGTACTAAGTCAAAAGTGCATCAGCAATAAGGGCCGTACTCAGGTGTGCTGAATTCTGAGGAAATGCCTCCTCTGCGAGAGCTATGTGCCTTCAGCCTTTCGGAGTTTAAGCCAGTCAGAGGGAAATCATGGAGAAGGATTTTACAAACTTTAGAATGTCTGAAAATGGCCTTGAGCTCATTACATGAATGTAAGTTTTCTTTATCAGAAAATGATGGTGTGGAGATAGTTTTGTTCCTTAACAAGTCCTTGTGTTCTCTGTTATGCCCAGTAATTAACTTGGCTGCAAAATCAGGTTTTAAAACAAAGGTATGGGCCATAATTGTGATGTGATACGGGACCAAAAGAACCAGTGTTTCACTGGCATCTCACAGGTACAGTAATTGCTGTGCTGCTGGCAATTAATGCCTCCCTCCCTGAGACTTCTCTTTTCAAATATTGCTTTAGATGTAATGAAAATCCATACAGAAGCAACTTTTAAAAATTATTGCTGACAATCCATTTTACAATTCAGAAAGATGAATTTTGGTAGTATGACTGCTAAGGGTGTGCAGCGATTGCAGACCAGTTGATGGGCAGTTAATTAACTCCTGCAAACACCTCTGTAGATGTTACAAGGGCTTGTGCAGGGCAGTGGATTTGCTCGCACCTGCCTAAACTACTGCTTAGTGCTCAAGTTAGCTCAGTCTCAAGCCTTTGAGCTTCACACGCTGTGTGTGCATGTGCGTATGCACGTGCATATAGATACGGATTTCTTGGAAGAGGAGTACTGCTCTGTGACCACAGCTTCAAACTCTTCACTTCTGTAAGCCAGATTTACTGAACCAGCTCTAGAAAAGCTGCAGGACTGGCCTGGATGTGAAAGTGATGTGTGGGCTCTGGGAGGAGGTGGGGGAGCTTACATCTTCACATGGATAAGTCTGGTAAATCTAAATTAGTCATTTCTTTGTCACCAGCTCTGGAGCTACTGAACCAGTTGGGTAATCACTTGTGTCCTAAACTGGAAATGAGCTGGAAGGTGCTACTCATTTGGCTCCATTTTTATCAATCAATATAAAGCAAATCTAAGCGCTTGTTTGTGAGTCATCTGAAATATAAAAACACTACCGTTTTTGTAAAGTGGTCACGCACAGCCTAGAACTTTGTGCTTTTTGAACTCTAGAGTACCCTCAGATGAAGTACATTCCCCAGCCCAGAATCTCTGCTAGGATGTTTAGATATTCTGCTGTTTTCGTAAGTTATCAGCGCTGGCAGCCAGCCCTCCCTAATACTGATCACATTTGCAGGGTCTCCCTCTTACAGAGACTTTGCTACTCTTGATTTCAGCACATTGCTCTCAGATCAGAGAATGATTGCTTGCCTAACAGAATGAGAGAGGAAAATTCTGCCGTCTACTAGAGTCTTTTTTTGTTAAGCCTCATTAACAGTGACGTGTTCCCCTTCTGCTTTGCCCAGAGGCATTTCTTTTGAAGGTGGCAGAGCAGAAGAAAAGCGGTTGAATCATTCTGGGAAAATAAAAATAAATTATTGTTGTTCAGGTTTTTGTTAGTTGATCCTAAATCGTGCAGGTAGTGTCTTGCCATCTGGAAGTATCTGTTCTTTTTTCCTTTAGTTGAAGGTCCTTCATATTTCAGTGCCAGTAAGAACTCAAGTCTTTTGCTCTTTTGTTATTGAGTGGTAAGCTACAGTGAGTAGGAGGATTACTGGGTTACTAAACCCTGGGCACCATCAGGATATATCACCGTGAAAGAGAGACTCCCCTCTGCGTCCCCACCCAGAGTTAAATCCAAATGTCAGTAACTGACACCCTGTTAGAAAGCAGTATTTTCAAAATAAAGAGTCGATGAGAACTTGCAAGATCTTTTTAGTATTGCCTTACAGTTCTAAACGGAAAGGAATTTAGCAGCGTATGTAACCAAGTAAAAAAA
>KZ506894.1:15447-26225 GCA_002844005.1 Limosa lapponica baueri | reverse complement strand
ATAACGAAATTGGCTGACCTTGGTTGTTACAGCAATAAGTATAAGCAAGGGCCTCTCTGCACACCATTCCTTGGCACAGAGCAGAACTGCAATCTTTCTTTCACTCTTTCTGCTCAGCATTTACTGACTCAAATGCGAGAGAGATCATTCATCAGTAACTGCGGGTCTCTTAAGTGTGTGTTTCATTTGTTCTGTCTTTAATATCTTCTTAGCCCACTATCGCATCCAAAACTTGATTTTTAAAATATTTTTCATTTATTAGCATTGGCTTCTGATGTCATAGGATTTCTTGTGCTTCTATTTGAGAACATGAGAGCTGTTATCATCCCACTTTTGTTATTGTCTCTAGCAGGGAGACAGAACCTGAATGGTATTGAATCTAAGATAACTTTTTTTCTATTTCTAGGCATCTGGCACTTAAATTCTGTGCGAGGAAAAAGACTTTTAGAAGCAAATCACATTAGTTGTATTTCGTTGTAATGATGATGTTCTGAATTGTGATTTATTTTTTTTTCTCCAGAGCTGAGTTCAGAAAACCTCAAATATTGCTTTAAGATAATCAATGCTTATATTTTCTTTTCGTCATCTGAATTTTTACAGGTATGTTATCATTATATAAAGTTTCATATTAGCACCTTAGTTCCCTACTGGAAAACTGGTTTTTGGTTTGTTTGTTTGGGTTTTTTTCTCACGTTGGGAAACATCATACACACAGACATTTATACTCTTACTCATTTATCTGTATACAAGCATGTTGTTCTGATGTTAGCTCTTTATGGCACATGGTGGACACTCAATCAAATCATATTTGAGAAAGATTATTATTTAGAATTAATGTTTCATGGCTTGATTTAGTACTTCGGTACCTGAAAAGGTCCTATGCGGGGTAGTAATACTTACTCTGTTAATTATCCTGCCATGTTAAAATTATTATCATAAGTTTAGCAGGAAATGAACTAGAGATATTATGCCTTGTTCTCAAACCTTCTCAATTAGAAAACTCATTGGTTGTTTAAAAAAACCTGCAACTTAACAGCCCCCCCACCCCCAAAAAAACCAAACCACCAAACAACACTGATTAGATTTTAATTGGTTCAGGAAAGATGAGCCTCGTAGCAAATATGATCTTTGAAGAGAAGCTGGTTTTTTGAACATATTTAATCCCTAATGTGTTGAGTTTTGAAATATATACATAGATATAAAACATGTTTGCATAATACCTTCTTTTTCATTTAATTTCAGCTGTATGCTACTGACTTATGCCAGTCATTTTGTGAACTCTTAAAGGACATAACTACTGAAGGTCAAGTTCAAGTTTTAAAGGTAGAATCTAATGAAAATAATGATAACCCAGATATTCATCTCTAGACATCTGTATTCTTGGTAGTGTTTTGTTAAGTTAGAGTAATATTTTCAAGTATTATGAATGTAGAACATGTAAGAAAAAATTAACTTATTTAGCACACATTGTCATTGGAGTCAGTGGTGTTTTAATCTACATATTTAAAGTGTGTGTGTATAGAGAGTGCATATATACATGTGCACACAGATATACTTTAAAAAAAATACTCATTTTCCCAAGAGCAGGTTAGTATAGCCCCAAACAGAGCACCCTAAAAGATAATTACCTAACAGAGTGTTCCTGTACCCTCTCTGTAATCCTTTCTTTACTTCATGTGATCCCAAGGTATTTGTCCTTAGGTAAATGAGTTCTAAGCTAGTTTGAGCCTGTGTTTGTACAGATTAATTTAGATTAAGAGATATTTCCCATTTGATTATTTTCTAGATTACTAGAGAAAGGACATTAGTGAGGGCTTGGACCTGCAAGAAAATAGTTTGTTCTACAGCCTGGCAACAGCACACTTAAACAGCCAGATGACCAGTCACTGCCTTGCAAAGATGATGCTGCTCATAGAAAATCCTGAGAGCGTTAAGTCACAAAGCAAGGACTGTGTTTGGATCAAAGTAACTTGATTTAATCTTTGCCTATCAGTAGACTTGTGGAAGTTAGAGTTGTTCAATTCTAATTGAATTTTGGAATGGAGAAGAGTACCAAAGTATAATATAAAAGATACTCACAATTCTAATTAAACAATAAAAAGGCAAAAATTAATCTAATTAATGAGTTTTAGAAGCTGTCCTTATTCAGTTTTCAGCTTGGTTCAGAATTCAGAAAAAATATTTTTCATCATTTGGATGAAAATGCAACATTAAGAAATTATTTAACCAAAAAAAAAAAGCCAAAATTGAACCTAGATTATTCATACACAAGTACATTTTGAGTGTTTCTAATCAACATGTGAAAAGGTAGGTAGTTATCTAATTGCTGTATCTAGCCATCCAAATTGTGGGTTTGTCTGTATACTATCAGCCAGTACTGATTCCTTTGTTCATACAAACAACATTATTATATCTATTTTTTTGATATATTGATTGTCCTTTTCAGTATTCAATACAGTAAGAAAAATAATCAGAGTTCAATTTTTTTAACTGCACATTTGAATAACTGGCAAGATAAGGGTTAAATAATGAGTCTGCATACATGTGTATTACTATAAAAAATGTTTAGTTGATTTTACAATTAAATAAGTACCAAAAGATCGAGATTCACTTTTTGGGTTTTTTTGCTGAATTTCTGTATGAGCGTTAGAACTTAATAGGTCTAGAGCCAAGTTTTTCCAATCTTTATTTAATGTTGGATGCATGCGCTCTCTTTGTCACATTCCTTCGTATAGCATATTTGCATTTGTACCATGAGCGTTCAACCAATTTTTGCTTTTGTCATGAATTGATGTTGTAATGGCAACAACTGCTTAAATAGAGTTGCTAGAGGCTTTTCAAAGTATTAAAAAAAATTGTTTTCATACAAACTTCAAATGGTATTATGAAATCATAATTTAACCTTATTTAAGGATGCTTTCTATTGAGCACAAGAGCTCTCAAAGCCCAAGCATAAGAAATTGGGAAAGGAAGGCAAGAGACTAGCATGGCTGAGTCAAAACCTGCTGCTCAAACTAAAGGGCAAGAAGGAAATGCCCAGGCATTGGAAGCAGGGACAGGTTTCCTGGGAAGAGTATAGAGACACTGCTTGGTTGTGTAGGGACGGGGTCAGGAAGGCCAAGGTGCAGCTGGAGCTAAACTTGGTGAGGGATGCAAAGAATAATAAGAAGGGCTTCTACAGATATGTCAGGCAGAAAAGGAAGGTCAAAGAAAGTGTACCCACCCACTGCCCACCCTCTCCCCCATGAGCAAGACTGGCAAACTGGTAACAACGGACAAGGAGAAAGCTGAGGTACTCAACCACTTGTTTGCCCCAGTCTTCACTGTCAGCCTCTTTCCACACCTCTCCAGTGGATAAACTGCAAGGCTGGGACTGGAGGAGCAAAGTCCCTCCCACTGTAAGAGAAGATTTGTGACCACCTGAGGAACCTGCACATATAGAAGTCTATGGGACCTGAGGAGATGCATCCCAGAGTCCTGAGGGAACTGGCTGATGTCGTTGCCAAGCCACTTTCCATGATTTTTGAACAGTCATGGCAGTCAGATGAAGAAATCCCTGGTGACTGGAAAAAAGGGAAACATTGCACCCATTTTTAATAAAGGTTGAAAGGAGGACCCTGGGAACTGCCGACCCGTCAGCCTCACCTCTGTGCCTGGGAAGATCATGGAACAGACCCTCCTAGAAGCTATGCACATGGAGGACAGGGAGGTGATTTGAGACAGCCAGTGTGGCTTCACCAAGGGCAAGTCCTGCCTGACCAACCTAGTGGCCTTCTATGATGGAGTGACTACATCAGTGGACAAGGGAAGAGCTACAGATGTCATCTATCTGGACTTATGTAAGGCCTTTGACACAGTCCCCCACAACATCCTTCTCATGAAATTGGAGACATATGGATTTGATGGGTGGACTATTCGGTGGATGAGGAATTGGCTGGATGGGCATCCAGAGGGTAGTGGTCAACAGCTCAATGTCCAGATGGAGATTGGTGACAAGTGGTGTCCCTCAGGGGTCTGTATTGGGACCAGTATTGTTCAATATCTTCATCAATGACATAGACAGTGGGATCAAGTGCACCCTCAACAGATTCGCAGATGACACCAAGCTGAGTGGTGTGGTTGACACGCTGGAGAGACAGAATGCCATCCAGAGGGACCTGGACAGGCTTGAGAAGTGGGCCAATGTGAACATCATGAGGTTCAACAAGGCCAAGTGCAGGGTCCTGCACCTAGGTTGGGGCAACCCCCAATATCAATACAGTCTGGGGGATGAAGGGATTGAGAGCAGCCCTGCTGAGAAGGACTTGGGGGTACTGGTTGGTGAGAAGCTGGACACGAGCGGACATTGTGCGCTCGCAGCCCAAAAGGCCAACTGTATCCTGGGCTGCATCAAAAGAAGTGTGGCCAGCAGGTCGAGGGAGGTGATTCTGCCCCTCTACTCCGCGCTGGAGTACTGCATCCAGCTCTGGAGTCCTCAGCACAGGAAAGACATGGACCTGTTGGTGTGGGTCCAGCAGAGGGCCACAAAAATGATCAGAGGGATGGAACACCTCTCCTATGAGAACAAGCTGAGAGAGTTGGGGTGGTTCAGCCTGCAAAAGAGAAGACTCCAGAGACATTATTGTAGCCTTTCAGTACTTAGAGGGTGCCTATAGGAAGGACGGGGACAGACTTTTTAGGAGGGCCTGTAGCGACAGGACAAGGGGTAATAGTTTTAAACTAAAAGAGTTTAGATTCAGACTAGATGAAAGGAAGAAATATTTTTACAGTGAGGGTGGTGAAACAGTGGAACAGATTGCCTAGAGAGGGTGTAGATACCCCATCCCTGGAAACATTCAAGGTCAGGTTGGACAGGGCTCTGAGCAACCTGATCACGTTGGAGATGTACTTGCTCATTGCAAGTACAATTGGTGGTTGGACTAGATGGTCTTAAAGGTCCCTTCCAACCCAAACTATTCTGTGATATGAAACAGATGTTATGTAATTCATAAGCTTTAAAGTATCATGTTTAATATTTTAAAATGTGTCTTTTGAAGAATTTCAGGAAGAAATAATATTGGAGTATGCACTCCATAGTAACTATATATTGAGTAGTAACTATAGTGTATTACTTTTTATGTTTCCAGTGGCTATACTTGGAACTCTGTGTTGCTTATAAAATCTTGGACTTGATTTCAGTTCATTATAAACGTAATGGAGGCAAAAACGAGAGTCCACCTACCTCTTTGGGTTGCACAACTGCTTGCAGAATCCCAGGAAAGGAAAGCAACAGAAGTTGATAGTCCTCTCCATGTGTAGTTGTTGCTGTGAGGACCTGAAGAACTCTAGTTCTGTAGTTTAAAACATCTGTTCATCTCTGTTAATATTATTATTTATGGTCTATAGTTGGGCAAATATTTGATGCAGCAGCCTGTAATCTGATCCCTAAAATGGAATGATGCTGCTAATACAGTATCATTTATCCACTTGGCTCCCAGTGTGACCTTGCATTACTCACAAGGTTTGTCCAGTATACTTTGAACACATACCTAGTATGCTTACCTGCAGAGGGATAACTGAGATATAATCCATCTAAGTATTTTTATAAAAAAGAAAATGTTTTGTCAGGCATCACTATGCTGACTTGTTCAACAAAAAACCCCTAAGATAAATGTTGGGAAGAAAAAGCACCTAGGAGCATTCTCTGAAATGTTTTCTTACAAGCAGCTTTGGATGAATTGAAAATAAACATTAGAACAATAAATAAATGGATAAAGGTTAAAAAAACATTAACTTGGACCAATAAGATGATTTATTTCAAGATTGCTGAGGCTTGATGTGACTTGATTTTTGAATTAACTGAGAGAGACCATCAAAGGCTTGAAAAGATTGTCTACAAGGAACAAATGAGCTATATCTTCTGGGAACTGAAAGTTTTGGCTGAGTGGGGGAAAAGTTACGGTTCCCCCCACATAACAATATATTAAAGGTCTACAAAATTGAGAGGCAGTGAAAGGGATCAACTGCTTAACATCTCTCTCAAGACAAGTAGTAGGGGACATTAAATGAAGCTAGTAGAAACAAGGTTCAAAGAGAAAAGAAGAAAAAAACCAACACAACCACACCCCAAAGCTCTTTCTTCAAGCAGCAGGATTTATACATTCACAGGAATTCAGGGGAAACAGGACAAGAGCACAGAAAAATAGTTACTTGAGGAAGTCCCCCTTACCTGAAAGTAGGTGGAGACTGAGAAGAGCATTTAAGGGAGGTACCTTTATATGCTTGTCCCATTCTTTTTTTTATACACATCTATGCATAGATGTGTGGTCTCTGTCCTTACTCCCCATAGGAGTGGATAGGTATCAGCCCATTATTCTCACAGCCTCTTCCCCTCTCCATCTTGGTACAAGGAGAGAGCCCAAACAGCTGGGGAGAAGAAAGCCTGAAGAAAATAGAAAAAAAATACTTCAGGAAACAGTTCATGATGAAATAAAATAAGAATCATAGAACCGTCTAGGTTGGAAGGGAGCTTTAATGTCATCAAGTTCAACCATCAACCTAACAGTGCCAAAACCACCACTAAACCATGTCCCTAAGCACTATGTCTACCCATCTTTTAAATACCGCCAGGGATGGCAATTCCATCGCTTCCCTGGGCAGCCTGTTTCTAATGCTTAATAACCCTTTCAGTGAAGAAATTTTTCCTAATATCCAATCTAAACCTCCCCTGGCATAACTTGAGGCTGTTTCCTTTTGTCCTATCGTTTGTTACTTGGGAAAAGAAACCAACCCTAACCTCTCTACAACCTCCTTTCAGGGAGTTGTAGAGAGCAATTTCCCCTTGGATTATGGGGGCTTTATTCTGTTCCCTGCCCCTGTCTATTAGTTCAGGGGGTTAGGGGGTTGGGTACTCAGGGAATAACCGGTCTTGCTGTTACTGAGGCAAAGGTGGCATTAAGTACCTCAGGCTTTTCCTCATCCTTTGTCACTATGTTTCTGCCCTTGTCTAATAAAGGATGGAGATTATCCTTAGTCTTCCTTTTATTGCTAATGTATTTATAGAAAATTTTTAAATTGTCCTTAACGTCAGAAGCTAGGTTAAGTTCTAGTTGGGCTTTGAGCCTTCTAATTTTCTCCCTACATAGCCTCACAACCCCCTTGTAGTCCTCCTGAGTGGCCTGCACCATATCTCTCTGTTCAGCTAGGCTGGTCTTTTTCCCCAATGGCTTGTTTTTCAGCACATGGGGACAAGCTGCTCCTGCACCTTTAAGGCTTCCTTCTTGAAAAACATCCAGCCTTCCTGGTCACCTTTGCCCTTCAGGACTGCCTCCCATAGGACTCTGTCAACCAGACTCCTGAACAGACCAAAGTCCACCCTCCGGAAGTCCAAGGTGGCAGTTCTGCTGACTCCCCTCCTTGCTTCTCCAAGAATTGAAAACTCTATCATTTCATGATCACTATGCCCAAGTCAGCCTCCGACCATCACATTACCCACAAAGTCCTTCTCTGTTTACAAAAAATAGGTCCAGCAGGGCTCCTTCCCTAGGTGGCTTCCTCACCAGCTGTGTCAGGAAGTTATCTTCCACACACTCCAGGAACCTCCTAGACTGTTCCCTCTCAGCTGTATTGTGTTCCCAGCTGATAACTGGTAAGTTGAAGTCCCCCATGAGGACAAGGGCTAGTGATTTTGAGATTTCTTCCAGCTACTTGTAGAATATTTCATCTGCCTCTTCATCCTGGTTGTGTGGTCTATAACAGACTCCCATCATGATATCAGCCTTGTTGGCCCTACCCCTTATTCTTCCCCATAAACACTCAATCCTGTTGTCACGATCTTTAAGTTTTAGACATTTATAACACTCCCTAACATACAGAGCTACCCCACCTCCTCTCCTTCTTTGCCTATTCCTTCTAAAGAGTTTATGGCCATCTAATGCAGCACTCGAGTCATGCAAGTCATCCCACCACGTTTCCATGATGGTGACCACATCATAGTTTTCCTGCTGTGCAGTGGCTTCCAGCTCTTCCTGTTTGTTGCCCATGCTGCATCCATTAGTGTAGGTGCACTTCAGTTGGGCTATTGGTCCTGCCACCTTTTCGCTGGGAGAAGCCCTAATTCCTACCTGTCCATTTCCAGGTGGGGCCATAGTTTCTAATCCATCAATAACCCTTACTTCTCTGCTGCTGCATGGATCTCCATCCCCTACCTTCACTGAGTCAGCAGACCAAGGGACCTCACTAGCATACCATCCCACAGACATTGGCACACCACCCCCAGGCTTATCTTTTAAGAGCTTGGTTTCATCCCCTTCCCCCTTCAAATCTAGTTTAAAGCCCTTTCAATGAGCCCTGCCACTCCTGCACAAAGATCCTTTTCCCCCTTTAAGACAGGTGTACCCCGTCTGTTGCCAGCAGGCCTGGTGTCACATGATCCAAAAATCCAAAGTCCTGCTGCTGACACCAGGCTTGGTGCCAGGTATTGATCTGCTGGGTTTTCCTGTTTCTTCCCTCATCATTCCCTGCAACTGGAAGGATAGAGGAGAACACTACTTCTGCTCCTGATCCCTTAACCAGTCATCCCAAGGCCCGTAGGTCTCTCTTGATCATCCTCAGGTTTCTTGTTACCAGTTAGTCACTGCCTATCTGAAAAAGCAGTAAAGGATAGTAATCTGAAGGGCGTACCAGGGAAGGAAGCTTTCTCTTTATATCTTTAACCCAGGCCCCAAAGAGGCAGCAGTCATCCCTGAGAAGCGGGTCCGATCTGCATATTGGGCCTTCTGCTCCCTTCAGGAGGGAGTCACCTACAACGACTCGTCTTTTTTTCTTTACTGAATAGGTTTTGATGTAGGGTGTAATTTGGCTTAACCTCAGCATCACCTCCACACACATTGAATCGTCATGGTTTGGTTCCCCTTGCAGAGCCTCATACCTATTATGCAAGGGTACCTGAGAAGATGGGGGAGTTACTGGTGAGACCCACCTTCTTTGCCAGGCAGGAACTTGTTTCTATTGCCCCCAATCCTTTAAGTTACCACATTTGGCCAGGCAAAGAGAGGACAGGGAATCCTCTGTATCATATGCCCTATCTGCCTGTTGAGCCTGGTTCAGGGAAGGTAGGCTGCAATTCCAGTAGTCTAGCTCACTGTCTGATAGTTCTCGATCTACTTACCTCTTCCCCAAGCTCCATTGCTAAGCAGAGGAGTTCTTCTGCCTAGGCATACCTCCCACAAGTGTGCTCACTGCTGCCATCTGATACTGGTATAAGGGTAGGGCACACCCTGCAGCCTGACACCTGTATGGCAGCATGCTCCTATGAGAGCTCTGTCTGGGAAGCTGCCTCAGTCCTGCTGGGTGCAGAGCTTGGGGAGGCTAAGGCTTTTTGCCAGGTGGATACCATGGTTCCCTGGTCAAGCTGATACAGCTTCAGTATCCTTCCACACAAATTGCACTCCCTTGGGCTGCCTTTTGTGGTAGTGGGGGAGGGTGGGGGTGCTGTTACTGTTGACCCCACCCCTGCCTAGTCAGCAACCCTCTTGCAGGCTGCCTGGTCTCTCCCAGCCTTTCCTTAGCTCTGGAAAGCTCAGGAGAAGCCCCTTTTTGCCATGAACCCCCCTGCTCCCTTGTGGCCATAACTGCACCAGAGCTGTCCCTCAGCAAGAGCAGAGAAGAATGTAAAAACTGGGAACGGGAGGGTGGGGGTGTCTGTGTACTGAGAATTTCACATCTTACTTGATCACCTGCAAAGAGATGGTAGGTCCTAATCAGTGGTTCTTCAAAAGAGTGACAGGACAAAGCTATGGAAATAAGCCTTAAACTGCTGGCACTCCTCCCTGTCAACCCACCTCATCAAGCTGCTTTTCCTGGAGCCTAGGCTGGCCAGCTTTGCCAGGACCAGGAGGAGGCTGATGAGGAGGTGCTTAGCTGGGTAGGTTTCACTTGGCATACCACTTCTCATCAGGTCTGTTATGCAGATCAGGTTTGCAGAGTACTTCACAAGAACATGCTTTCAGCAATCCTGGGTTTTGCTGGTATTTATGGTAAACATCCTACCACAAGTTTATATATAGACCAGTATATGTAGTTTTAAAGCTACCATTTTTAATGTACTTTACTAATTGTCTAATTTGCTTTTGTTCTTAAGGTTGTGGAAAATGTCCTAAAAGTAAACCCTGTTTTGGGCCCTCAAATGTTTCAACCCCTTCTGCCATCAGTATTTAGGGGGATTATAGATGGGGAGGTAAGAGTTATGCTTTTAAACTACTCTCTGCTTTTCCTTTTGAACAGGAAAGTACCTTCTGTTATCTGGCGCAGTTTTTCATATTGATGCTGCTCTCACTTTCTCTAGTTTTAAGAGCATTTGATAGGTCTTTGGCAGCTATTTTAAAAGTCTGTATGTAGTAACATAGTAGCATAAGAGTTAAAGCAACATATTAACACTTATTCTGTCATCTAGTGTTTATTTTAATAAAACCCCACAATTTTTACTCTGCTATTCCTTCCCTATTAACACTGAAAAGTTGTTATGACTATACACTTAGATCCTTTGTAGGTGTTAGGGTTATTTGTTGTGTTTTAAGACACTTACACTACTCCTTTTTAAACGTACCTGCACCAGAGAAAAACAAGCTGAAAGGGAAGGATGTTGTGGTTTAACCCCAACTGGCAACTAAGCATTATACGGCCACTCGCTCACTCCCCCCGCAGTGGGATGGGGGGAGAGAATTGGAAGGGTAAAAGTGAGAAAACTCATGGGTTGAGATAAGAACAGTTTAATAATAATAATAACAACAACGAAAAGG
>KZ506893.1:113942-127301 GCA_002844005.1 Limosa lapponica baueri | reverse complement strand
AGACCCACTAAGTTTCTAGTACAAAACAGATAATAATTTTCTACACCATTTGTCCAGTTCAATTCTCTACTCTCACATTTAGCCTTATCCTGAGTTGTAAGCTAGTTACAAGACCCAGTTGTTCTTACAGGTAGTGCCTCTGCTTGAATGGTAGCTCTACTGGCACAGTCATTAGGCACATATACTTTCCCATTGAGTGATTCTATATCTATACATACGCATTTACAAGTAAAAGAAGGAAAAAAAAATTAGCTACTTACTGATTATCAAGCTTGTTTTGTCTGACTGTGTCTTCTTCTTTGTGAACAAACACATAGTTAAACCCTATATCTGAAAATAGGAAACGGCACTTCCTGTGTGATCTATTGCAAAACATTAGTACAGGAGTCAAGGGTACGGTTCTTCTTTTCTGAAAGTGCTCAGTTTTCAGGCTGAGTTCAGAATGGAGGGATGAAGACTTTATGCATGCTTGTTCTGGACAAGCTGGAACTGGAGCAGTCAGTATCTGAACTACTGCATTTCTACTGGGTCATTAAATTCAATAAAATCCCGTTCTCAGGACAGTAACTATTTCTAGCTGTTCTAGACACTTCTGCAGCTCAACAGAAAGTGGGGTGAAATACCTGGCATACAGAATGTGTGGTTTTAAAAGTATATTCAGGTCACCAAAATGACCGTTGAAACAACCCCACCAAGGTATTCTTCATGTTCATTGTCACTGACTAATTTCTACATAATTTCTATATGGTTCTCCCTTTCATTATCACTAGTGAAAAGGAATCTGTAAGCAAAATTAGGATACGTTTATACAATGCAAAGCAGTGTCATGTTAGACATCATCACACTTGCCTTAGGTGAGTATTGTGAAGAGAGACGAGTCAAGGTCCAGAGGTTTCAGAGCTAATTAGGTCAGGTAGAGCGCTGTGCTGGTAGAGCTACCTTCCTTCCAGTTACGGGACCAGCTCATGCAGTCTATGCCACAGTATACCCCCTCCTTCAACATATATTGCAATTTTTGCAAAACCATGATCTTACACTTGCTAAGAGCTTCTGATACGAGACAAGCTGGAACCTGCAGTTCATTCCCTTTTTGATGTGGTGACTTTGCAGGATTGAAAGCAATAGAAAAAAAGAGATTAAAATAACAGAAAGTAGTTAAAATATGGGTTTGCTTCAAAGGCAGGAAACATAGTTGAGTGTACAGTCTGGTGTCATGCATTTATTTTTTTAAAACATTCACTTCACCAATGCCATTGGCACTGCAGCTGCAACAGCCTCCAGCTGTTGGAGTGATAACTGATTATTATGTAACCAGGACTGGTGAATAATATGACCACTTATCTGATCCTTGAGGAGACTTTTTACAATTTTATAGCAAGTTCTAGCAAGGCTACATTTTTCAGCTTTGCAGGATTTTGGCAGCAGCTGTTGACCCTTTTCTCTAAGACTGCTGGGTCGTTTCCTGCAGTATTCCTGAAAAGCTGTAGGACTGGCTTGTGCTGCAATTATAGCTGGATTTTGTAATTTCCTAGAAAATCTATGTGGATTTTTAGTAAAACCAGTGATATATAACCTGACCACATCTGTTCCAGAGAGTATAAGACTCACAGAGCTGTTTCAGAACACCTAAGCAAGGGATTAGGAAGAAGGATCTCTGTGATGGCTGAAAGATCATAAACATTTCCTGTTGATCTGGAAGGGGCTGCATAGATTTTGCTGTAAATATAGACTGCAAACCACTGAAAACCTTCAAGGCTGAGCAGAAAGGACCTTCCCTACAGGGACATGGTAGATACCATGGAGACACAACCTAGATTTTCTTTCTGTTTCATCTCCTGCTGAGTTGCTGTCTGAACAAGTTTGTTTGCAAGCTTCTTTTGTGAACTACTGTGCCTGGAAAAGAAATGCTTGGCTTGCAGGATCAAAAATCCTGCCAAAGGCACTTAATTTTCACTGCCCCATGAGAAAGAGGGGCAGTCACCTGGAGAAGGGACTTGTCTCAGCTCTTGAAAGTGGGACTTCTTTGGAGTCCATTGCCCAGAGATTATGGGTGGGTGTACAAGAAGTAATCCTCGCCCTCTTCTTTCCCTGTCTTGTGACACTGGACTTCTTTCTGCCTTTTTCAGGGACTTTCTGCAGTCACCAAGCTCCTTCTTTTTGGTTGCTCTATCAGTTTGCCCAAGCAGGAGAGGAAAGAGACTTGTATAGCCAGCAGCCTATGCAGACAGTACTTTCTAAACAAATGTGGAAAAAAAATGTATACAAACCTGCAAGCATCCATATATTGATAGAACTGCTAAAATTTTAAGTCTTTCAGGAATGGATAAATTCTTGTTTTCATTTTCTCTATTACACAGACCAGTGCTAGGAAAGATTGCAGAAGAAGTCATTCTTGGAAGACCTAAATGAGTTTCATAATCTTTGAGGTAAGCAGCAGTCTTGAGTTTGGCGTAATGGGTTTGGTGGATCCTTTTGCTGAGGATTGAGTGACTCATAACTCCTAATTTGAGAAAGAAAGCACAGTTTTGCACACGTCATTTTGAAAGAGTTTGAATTCTTTGTGCCTCCAGTCTGGGTGCTTAGATTGAAGATAAGTGGACAGTGTTTTCAGGCTGCCTGAGCTCTAATTGCTCTGACCTTTGAAAATTAGGGACCATTTCTTTCCAATATGGTAATGCAAATAGTTGGGAGCTGCTTCAGAAAATTTGATCAAGATTAAAATACAGGAGAAAAGAAAGATTCAAAAGATAAGAAATATCTCATATTGGACACTTAATTTTAGGCACCTGGGACTACATTTTGAATTGTAGCTTAATTATTATTATATTACAGAAGATAGGGCCTGTTAGAAAGGATAGAGCCACCTGAAAATCCCTTTTTCAGGGGTGTTGGGACTCTGAAGAAATCCAGGAGAAACAAATGAAGTGTTCGTCAATCTAGAAAGCATGGCTGTGAGAAATGGGAAAGGACTAGATGATTTCTGGAGAGCTTTCTCAGACTTACTTTCTATGATTTTACTCTTAGCATCTTTTCTGTAAGGGTTTAGTGAGCTTTATAAACATTAACTAACCAAAAGAACTGCCTGGGAGATGGAAGCAGTGGGAGAAAAGTCTTCCAAAGTCAGAGACATTGCCAGGTGAAGATTGCTTGCCTTATAAAATTAGAGAGCTGCTTAAGGTCTCCACCTATAAAATTAGAAAGAGCGAGAAGGGAAGAAGAGAGTTCTTAAACTTCACCATGCAAATCAAATTCTGTAAACAGGGAAGTACCACTTGGTTGTATCAAAGAGAAGAATCAAAAAATTACAAAAATTTTCTGCAACAAAACTGTCTTACTTCAGTTGGGGCTTTCTACAAGCTGTCACAACACTACCACTGACAGAACTGAAGCAAGGGAACCAAACCATTACATGCTTCTGTTATTCCATCAACTGCTGAATGTAAGAGAGAACTGGCTTTTTCTGACAATAATGCTGTTGCCTTAAGTTTAGAATATTATGTGGGTACTGAAGTCAAGATGTGGGGATACACTCAGGGCACTGACATAATTTTACTAATTTCTTGAAGAAATGTCTTTTCCTCCAGAGGGAAAGGTAGAGTTGGAGACAGTTCACTGTTGGCAAAAATACTGGTAAAATTACCAAGCAGATTACCTGAATAGAAGTGACTGGGCCTCAGCTGTATGCCACTAAGAGCATAGCAAAGATTAAGCGATGGCCTTGCAGTTCATCATTCTAGAGCTCCCATGTGGAAGGAGAAATGCTGACTTTAGTCACTGTGCCAAAGCATGTTTAAGAATTTTAGGCAAAGCAGGACGGAATGAGGAGTGAAGGTGCATACCAATGGTGTTGCTTTCCCATTACTCTGGTATGCTTCAGCCTGCCTTTCTCTGGTGAAATTGGATGAAGTAGGTGTTTTGTGTTGAAAAAGGAGAAAAAGGAGTTCAATAAACATATTACTGAGTCCTGTTCAATAGACTGCTCTTGAGCATCGTCATCCACAGTAGCCCTCAGCAGACATTTTGCTGACTATCCTCAAGCTTACAGGGATGGGCATGTGGCAACTTCAGTTGAGCACAAGGAGGAGCACACAGGAGGACTTTGCAAGGTATCTTAGTAGGTAATTAATTCCAGACTCTTTCAAACTGAATGTTGTAGACTGTAGGAATCATCTCTCCCACCCTTAGCTGGTAATCACCTAGCTAGTGTAAGGGCTCCCTCTATAGCCAAAGGATAGAGGTAGGTATTTGCAGAGGGTAACTGCTTCTGTCTTAAGCTATTCCACCTTCGGCTAGAATGAATCACCATATGGGGGGGGCTTTCTTTAGCGACAGGAAGAGCCTAGACATTGAGTTCAGACTAGACAGCTATACATTGATAAAACTGAGTTATAGCCCAATCAAATATTTCAGATAACCTGAATGAAATCTTTGAGGATTTCAGTGATGAGAAACTGTTCTTTATTTTGGAAAAAGATCAAGTCAAATATTTTCAATTGGCTGTTCTTTGGGGCTGAAGTGGTTTTTTAGCAGGTAAGCCTGATAATTCTGTCTACCTCCTTTGCTGAAGAAGAGACCTATGCTGTAGATCTAAAGACCTGTCCTGCTCATGACCCACCCAGAAGTAGGAACAGATTTATTGGGGGACTATGAAGAGTGTATCCTGCTCATTCCCATGAAAACTGTATGTGCTCACCATCATGTCACAGAAGTAAGGTTGCAAAGGCCATCTTCCTCTTCCCCTTCATCCTCATACCCATGCAGGTGTTCTAAAGGGGCACTGTGCTTTAGAAGAAGTAGGAAGATACATAAAAGCAAAACACAGTTTCTATTGATGGCATATGAAAGTTGCCTCATCAGCTGCTTAGGTGTCATAGTACTTCCTCACAGCTTTGGGGCATTTCACAGAGCCTTGGAGAAGTAAGACTTGACAACTGAGATGTAAGTAGATCGGGAGTTCAAAATATTCTTCAGATATTCTGAGTTGCTCACAGGAACAGCTACACAAGGAAATACCAATGCAATCTGCCCTTCATGTTAACCTCTTGAGTACACACATCATGATGGTTTGTTCAGTTCAGAGGAGCCATCTTCCCAGCTGAGAGACTGGTTGCTCGGGGTTCTTTTTATTGCACTTCACTAGTGTGCAGGACCAGGCCCTATTTAATGCACACTACGCAGACCCTTCTTGGACTGCAGAATTTTGCTCTTCCCTCATGATCATGTCTCTAGTTCTGTTAGGGTAATATCTGATTGCTTCACAGATATTACAGTATTTTTCTTCTCACCAGATTTATGAGATGAATCGACACAGTTATCTCCCTTTTGCAATGAGGAAGCTGAAGTGCCAAGATTATGAGTAACACTGTCAAGCATCTATTAATTTGGGGAACTTGATTTGTACACTGTTTTTCTCCAAAGTATTATGCAGGGACATAGTTCCTGTGTATTGTAGCTGCTGGTTCTTGGTCTTCACATTGGGCCCTGGAACATGAGGAACACAACTTCAAAGACCATCTACGAAAATCTAAGTTTAAGTGGAAAGGGGAGGTGCTTAATTTATGTTCTACAAGTAGACACTTAAGGGCAGGTAGGATAAATTCAGGCCTAGCTGCCTAAATCCCTTGGTGGAACTTGTGCCTGCACTGTGACAAGCTTGTGGATTCCAGTAGTACTTGTGGCATAGGACTTGGCATCTCTGAAACGTAAGCCTTCCCTGATTTTGATTCCCAAGTATCTGCGGAACTGCTCAATGTAACAGAATCTGAAAGACACAACCAGCCCCAGGTAGTCTTCAGTCTTCTCAGAGACTGGCCTCACGCTCCTGTCCACCTGGCTGGTGGAGCCTGCTTTATTTCTGAGAAGAATACCAATGGAGAGTCCAGCAGCCTGGAGCCAGCTTGGTAGCCATGCTACAGCAATCTATGGACATACTGAATCTGACCCGAATAATCTTCCAACAGGTTTTACTTACAGGGTGGAGATGCCATTTCCTTAGTAACTTCTGTAGAGGAAATACAAGAAAACACTAGGCTTTAGGTGAGTCAGCAAAACCTCCTTTCTCACAGTCCACGGCAAATTAACCACACCACAGAGACTCTGATACCAGAGACTGTGCATGATATTCTCCATCCCCAGCAAATGAGAATCACTGTGGTATCTTCTGTACTACGGTGTGGTAAATTTTATTGCATTCTCTCTCTCTCTTTCTTTTTTAAAGGCAGTACTAATTGCTGTCTCATAATGGGAATGGAAGAGCTAGCTTACAGCTTTGTCCACAAGTGCGCTGTGCTACACCTGCTCTGTTAGTTGAATCATTGTGGATAGGCTGTTTGTGCCACTGTACAAAACAGTATTGGTGCTAGCAAATGTGATATGAAGCCAAGACCATCTGTATTTGTGAAGCTCTCAGGTCGTATTGCTATAGTTGTTTTATGTCAGTATATTTAGCACATGCAAACTAGTTTGCCGTTCTTCTTGGAAGAGATTGTGTAAGTGTTAAGACGAAAGCAAGCCACAAATAAGTGATAAAAATATCTTCAACTGAAAAGCCATCTGAGCAAGACAATTCAAGGAAAGCTGATATTTCTGTCTAAGTTGCACTAAAGTATGTTGGGATAAAGTACTACATAAAGCTTTAAGTGAATCTTAGCAAATAAAATAATATGTATTTGTGTTGCCCAAAGTGCACTTGGATTCACCTGAAATCTCACAACCAATCGCTGGCATGTTTCTTTGGGGAATTACCATCGTACACTGATGCTCCATTTTACAAGACTTCTTCAAGTCTTCAAGCATATCTTCAATATTACTAGCACTTGTCCTTGGATAGTGGAGAAGTTTACTGTCCTGTACTGTTTTTGACACTGACAAGGGACCATTTCTTATCTCCTAGTTGTTAACATGTTAAATGCATTAAACATTAAATACTTACACAGTGCTCACCACTGACACTTCCATCTTCCCTCCCTCCACTTGTTTCATTGAAAAGACTGTCAGGAAAGTCTAAGCCCCATAAACCTGTAGGTTTTTTTCCCTGAAATCAGCGAGTCTGTCCTGAGGTATAACCTAAGATTTTCTCTGCCTGAGAAAAAAGCACAGAAAAATGAGGGCCAAAGGCTCTAAATATCAACCACAACATGGAAAAGCTGTATCAGAAAGCTGTGACAAGTGAAATTACAATTTATCAGTGTTGTGGTTTGAAGAACACACAACAATTTATTGTCATTTAGACAATTATTCTATCACTTGAAGACCCCTCCCCACCCAGGAAGGGGAATCTGGAAAAACAAGGAAACCCAAGGGTTGAAATCAGATTTAATAGAATAAGACTAGATAATTAACATTAATAATACTAAAGAATCAGTATTGGTGCCAATACCAATATAAAATATACAAGGATTATACTCGGCCCATTCTGTCAGGAGGAAGCTGTGCACTCCCAGCAGGGGACAGCAAATGTTGGACACTGTGAGCACTACGGCTTCGGGAGGAGGGGAAGGGCTCAGGGGTCTGGCATCGGGGCAAGAAGTTCTCAGGATCGCAGCCATCATGAAAGAGAAAAAACTCCTCAGCAAACTTTCTGATTTATATAGAATGTGACGTTCATGATATGAAATAATCCTGTTGGCAGCTTGGATCAAGTGCCTGGGTCTCGCTCCTCCTCATCCCTGCACCTGGCTATGCTTGAAAACACTGAGACCTTGAAACCCGCATACTGTAGCTGGCTATAAAGTATTTTCACAAATTCAGACACTAGAGTCTTCTAAAAATGCAGTTTTTCCTCGCATTAGAAGAGACCTTACTGAAAAGTAAAATTACTGAAAGAGAAATTAATCATGTGTCACTCAAACCAGGACCATCAGCTAGCTTGAGAATCTGTGTGAAGGAGGAGAAGAACAGGATGACCCATTAGGAGGGGAGACGGACTGACCAGTTGACACTGAAGTGCACTGTGATGGATGAGAGAGGACACCTGATTATCTTCTCCAGCTCAAGAGAAGGGAAGGAACTGCTGACAGAGAGAAAGAAGTTGGGCATGGAAGTCATCTACGGGTCACCAGAGTTTCAGCAGACCTCTGAGATTTTCAGATTGTTAAAGAAAGTTGAAGTCAGGCAAGCTTCAGAACTTAGTGGCATTATGAGGTCATTTCAGCAGAAAATTGTAAACCACAGGAAGTTTTGTATCTCGCTTCTGGGTTAATTTATTGATGCATTTGGAGTTTGCATTGGATTATATATTTGGGTTATAATGTATTTCTAATTTAGAAGAGCAAAACCCACACAAGGTATCAGAAAGAAGACCATGTGAGGTGTGTTTCTGTAGCCAAGATTCTACTGTAAGGACTACAGGTAGTTATAGTGTGTGGCCAAAAATCACAAATCCATATCATTGATTTTGGCTGAACCAACTCTTCTTCTTGGTATCTTTATCTTAAATAAGAGGAGAAGGTAATAAGTGGTTCTTATCTGGATCTTTTTAACACTAATGTCAAGCCCTGGAAAACATTATACTAATACCGATGACTGAATTCAGTGGTGGATCTCCAACATGTGACACAACCTGGCTTTAAATTAATTATGTATACAGACCTGTGGGATCTCAGGCTTTCAGGGTGAGGCACATTCACTCTTTCATGCCTGTTTTGGGTTTTCCCAAAGTGGTGCTGTACCTCATAAATTTGCAGTGCCACAACCCAGGCTGTCTACCAGGATGCTCAATGCTGCCTAGTTGGCCTTGCCTAGGGCAAATGCAATTCTCACAGTTCTGTCATGGGCAAGAAGGAAACACCTTATACATGAAGCTAAGAATTTACTGTTAGTGTAATTGAACTTTTAACACTCTAATCCAACAGTCATTATCAGCCCAGATCTAATTATCTCAGAAAAAGAAAGGAAAGAGAAAAAAAAAAGAAAACAAAAAAGACATGAATAGTTCTGGGCAGAAACACCTCAACAATAATAACAATAACAAAAATAATAGTTAAATTTGTTGTATACATACTTCCTACTTTATACCCCTTTTCTAAGCATAATGCTTTTATTCTTCCACTGCTCCTCTGAGTCTTAAGGTCAACGGCTTCAACCTCTCAGTCCCTTATGAAAGGGTCCCCCTGCACCTCATCCTCTGCCCCTACTTCTCAAAGCCTCTGCTATTGTACTAGGACTGTATTTCTCTGTGTTGCAGCATCATGTTAGAGTCATGTTAGAAAGGATAACTACTTTTTAGTACTATCTGTATAAAAACTGCGGTTGTGGCACACAAAGTGTGTGGCACACATAATAAGCAAAACTAAGAGAAATTAAATACAGACACCTGCTCAGAAGAACTGCTGTTGCAGCTAAACCAAGCAAAGATAAAGCTTCAGGCAGGTCAAGATGAGTTCAGACAAAGGCAGGCTGGCAAGCCTCAGTCCTGGGGCCTTGCACACTCAGTACAAAGCCTGTGGCCTGGTGACAGCGATACCAATACATTATTGGGTGAAATACCGTATTATGGGGTGTCAGGGCTACAGAAGACACTCAGAAAGCACAGTCTCCACTTACAGGGCTACAGAAGTCTCCCTCGTTACATCCCCCTGTAAAAAGAGGTAATATTCAGTGAATATTTTACAACACAATACTAAGAAGACATAGTAATATATTTCAGGAAATGTTTATATTTTTGAGCTGGAGCTAGTGAAGCTACAGGAATTCAACAATGTCTCTTTTACTCACCAACCTTCTGCGCAAGGCGGCTTTGCTAAGCTCAAGCTTTTGAGATACAACAGCCTGGCAAGTTGATATGGAGAAGCGAAGAGGTGTGCTGTGAGGAAGGAATTGGGGACAAAGGCACAGACTTACCCTCTAGCACATTTACAGCAGAAAAGAAATCAAGGCGCTAGAGACTCCTGAAACAGAGGAAGTGGTCCTTAGAAGTGGGAAGGCTGCACTAAGAGAAGTGCCCCAGAAGAAAGAAAACGGAACAATGAAGCAGAAAGCTCATGAGTACATTACAGTGGGTTGAAACTTCTGAGTAGGAGAGTGGCTAAACAGCTCCTGGAATTAAGAGCAGTGCCGCATCATAATTTCACATTTCCACATCCCACTGAGAGATGGGATGATCTTTCACTTTACAGTTAAGTTAAACAAGGACAAGATCTTGCATCTGGGAAAACATAATCCAGGAGTGCAGCATAGGTTGGGATCTACCCAACTGGGGGGCAGCTGTGGAAAGGGACCTGGGGGTCCTGGTGGACAACAAGCTCAATATGAGTGAATAGTGTGCTGCTGTGGCAAAGAAAGCCAACAAGATGCTGGGTTGCATCAACAAGGGCATCACCAGAAGAGATAAAGAAGTCATCATCCCACTCCACACAGCGCTTGTCAGGCCACACCTGCATTACTGTGTTCGGTTTTGGTCCCTGCTACGCTAAAAAGATGTGGACAGGCTGGAGAGGAGCCAGAGAAGGGCCACAAAGATGATTAAAGGACTGGGAAGCCTGCTGCGTGAGGAAAGGCTGAGAGAACTGGGTTTGTTCAGCCTTGAGAAAAGAAGGCTTAGGGGAGACCTTATCACTATGTTCCAGTATTTAAAGGGTGACTACAAAGAAAACAGAGATTTTCTTTTTTACAAGGAGTCACATGGAAAAGACTAGGGGTGATGGGTATGAGTTACCCCTGGGAAGATTCCAATTGGACACAACAGAAAAAAATTTCACAATGAGAAAAATTGGCCATTGGAATAATGTCCCCAGGGAAGTGGTAGATTCGCCAACATTGTACACTTTTAAAATTCAGCTGGAGAGAGTGCTGGGCCATCATGTCTAGACCGTGCTTTTGCCAAGAAAGGTTGGACCGGGTGATCCTTGATGTTCCTTCCAACCTGCTGTTCTATGATTCTGTGATGTGATTATCTTCTACCATACAGCAACTGTTATTGACATATTTTTTTCCATATTCATTTTAGCCACCCTGTGCTGGGTTCCCAGCAGTTGGTGGCACTGTTTGGTTTTGTCACAAATCTCCCTTCCTGGCCACAGATTCTGGGACTTCTTCATGTCTCCCATGCTCCTACTGTCACAGACTACTGAAGTCCACATCCCTGAACTGCTGGAGAACCTGAGAGACCCTCCAAAAGCCAGTCCTGGGAACATTTTGATGCACAGGCTGTAACAAGTGGAGAAATGTGTTTATATTGCACAGTTACAGGTACATCTGAGTGCGATCCAGGACCAGCAGCCGTGTGACCTGTTAGTCATAGCTCTCAGCTGCTAATTAGCCTGAGCACAGCAGAACACTTTTTTGACCTCACGTTTGTGTATCTGAACTATCTGATACTGTATTTACTGTGTTGGCACATTTCTGATTTTGAAAGTGACTTTGTTATCTCTTCATGACCCTGAACTTGTAGAAGTTGCACTGGGGAAAAAAAAGCCATTTCTAGGCACCTAAAGCACACTTTTTCTAGGTCTTTGCCATCTAGTAGTGTGTGTGACTTGTGAGCTAAGCTTGTTACTGTGAAATAATCTGCAATGTCTTTTGAATTTCACACATTTGCCAAATAGCCAAGTAACTCTCTCTTGAGAGTGCATGGTCACAGGGTTGGAAAGCTACCTGGGGCTGCCAGTGATGGGCCTGCCTGGAGACCGCTGTCCTCAGCATCTAACAGGCAGCAAAGAACAAGTGGTAGGAGCGTGAATAAATTTTTCAACTCTTCAGAGGCCTATACTCATGGTTTCCCAAATTCACCGAGAAGATTAGCTCAAGTAATGTAGATGACATGATTTTTTTTCCAGAGCTGTATGATCCTGAAGTATTGCATGATTTCTGACATCGTTTCAAAGAGTGGTTTCTACGGGTTGATTCCCACTTTTTTTTCATACTGCTTAAGCATCTTAATTGAGAGTTCTACCTGTGTTTTCCTGTTTAGTTTTAATCTAGGAGCTTGAGCAGATACAGCCAAAAAAAAAGATGAATAAATGAAACTCCAGTATTTAGTCAAAAATGAACATCCAGTTTTCCTCCCTAGAAGTGGAAGAGGAAAGGAAGGTAGACATTTTCTACAACTTCTGTGGATTGTCTCCCTTGACCTTCTGTCACTGTTCCCATTGGGAGGGCATAGCCCCTTAGCGAGGTCACAAACCTCTACACCTGTTAGATGGTAAGGGCAAACCAGATGCCAACACAGAACAAACCAGCCCTTTACCCTGCTCTCACACCAGGTGCAGCTCTTCATTTTTCCTTAGGGAAAAAGGGAGGCTTCATGGGGCCAGAGAGAGAGAGAGCAAGAGTGTGCACCACCTCCAAGTACTATTTCTGAATAGGCAGAACCTAACTTTAAAGAATTTTTTTCCTGTGAAATGATCTCCCATGTTCACTTTTTTAATCTCCCAGGAGCCATCATGAAATCAGATTTCTCATGACCCCAGCATGGGGAGGTAGGCCAAATGTGACACATCTAAAATTAATCTCAGGTCTTCTTAAGGTTGGGCTGTCCCATGGTAAGTCAATAGGACTGAGGAACGTTACAAAAGCAGTGAACGTGGCAATCGCAGGCTGGAGAAAATCCAGGAGGAATCACCAATAGCACCACATCTTACATGATGTTCTTTTCTAACTCTCCCAGTTCTTTGCACAATTCTTTTATAGATAATTTATTTTAAAGGTCTGGGAGGTGCTTCTGAGGATGTGCACATTTGGGTGTTTTGTTGCACGCTGCCAAGTGGTCTTGAACTAGAATAAGGTCAGACTATCCTGTCATAGCATCATAGGCATCATACCACAAAAGGGCAGAGACACATGAAACAGGAGAGAATTGTGAAACATGTTAGATGAAAATCAATAACCTAGAAAGTTCAAACAGGTTCAGACTCATTTTAGAGCTAACCAGGGAAATGTTACCAGACATGAAAAGTACTTCACACTTTAGCTGGCAATCTGATAACAACGATAGGTGTTGCAACTTGGTCCTTGGAGAAACATTAATTCTTTAGTTGTGCAACATCTGATTAGGAGATCTGTTCTATGAAAAGCAGTAATTTTCTTATTCCATCCTCTTGAGAATGGCCATCAGCTTTCCACTAATTTAATGGAACAAGATGGGGCTAGATATTTTGGCATATATATTCACATTACCACACACAGCACAAGGAAATCCAGGTGACATCAAACCTGAATGTTCCTTGGTGCTTTTGCAGTGATATTTGCAGCTGACAACATCTCAGCACAAGAAAAGTAGTTGATCTGGTTATGAGTAGATAGGTTCTTTTACCAATTTCAGTTTGTGTCAGAACCCCTGAAACTGAGGAAACAGTGCATCTGCTACCTGCTACCTGCTTTATTCGAGGCAGAATATTGCATCTGCAGAAGAAAGCAGATTGT